>LR736872.1:513685-557462 GCA_902654985.2 Oryctes borbonicus
GACATGTTTCTGCCTACCCGGCGTCATCAGCGTGGTTTCGAGAGTACGTTTCATATCTCTACCTTCTATCGCGGCTGCCTCACAGCCGCTGCTTCCTGAACGGCAGGCATGCGTTTCTTTGGCACTAGAGGGCGCCAAGAAATGTCGAGTTCGTCGTTTTGAAAGTTGTGGTATTAACTGTGAGGCAGCCGCGATAGAAGGTAGAGATATGAGAAGTACTCTCGAAACCACGCTGATGACGCCGGGTAGGCAGAAACATGTCCGTGCGTTAGTGTATTTTTCTCTCTCTCCTTTTATTGCGTTTGCCGTGAATTATTCCATTAATACCATGAGGAAGCTAAGCTATCTTAGCATTATTTTTTGGTTATTGTTTCTAGGCATTTTCTGATGTGTTCTATTTATATACATCATGGTAAGCCTGTCGGAATATTCACATGTGCGGTTTCCCAAAGCGCTACCAGCGTCGCCATCTCGTGTTTGGCAGTCATGTGAACTGCTCGAGGGATGGTTTGGGGAACAGTACCCGGTTTATGCCGCTGCTTCCTGAACGGCAGGCATGCGTTTCTTTGGCACTAGAGGGCGCCAAGAAATGTCGAGTTTGTCGTTTTGAAAGTTGTGGTATTAACTGTGAGGCAGCCGCGATAGAAGGTAGAGATATGAAAAGTACTCTCGAAACCACGCTGATGACGCCGGGTAGGCAGAAACATGTCCGTGTGTTAGTGTATTTTTCTCTCTCTCCTTTTATTGCGTTTGCCGTGAATTATTCCATTAATACCATGAGGAAGCTAAGCTATCTTAGCATTATTTTTTGGTTATAGGTTATGTAATTCAATATCTACGGTGGTACCTGATATTTCAAACACTTTGTCGTTGAGGTTTTAATGCACTGTTAAAATAATTAAAGTACTTGTAAAGTAACCGAAGCCTAATTTTTTAGTACTAGCAACGGAATTTATTTGCAAAAAATTTTTACACAAATTTGTATTATTCGTTTAGTCATTATAACATTAAACATTATAATATTACAATAGTTAGTGTGGATACACGAAAATGAAACCATTTTTTTTTAATACATAGTGGATCAAGAACTCTACTTCCATATAAAATTTATAACAATCTAATTTTTCATGATACACTATGATTATTATTCTAGTTGGAAAAAAATTGATTAGGATTTTTTTTTTCGAAGAATAATCGTAGCCTGCCTTAACAATTTAGTTGTAGATTTTTTGCTCCTCTATGTATTCAAAAAAATTGATTTCATTTTAGTAAAAAATATATGTTCTAAGTAGACAAGATGTCCCAGGATTAATAGAATTGCATTACTACATCCATAATTTGCGATTTTACGAAATCAGTTAAGTGGATAATTTAGTAGATAAAAGATGAACGGTTTCTAAGTCTGATATAGTTTTCTCAGCTGCTAGATTGTTGGAGCTAATGACGCCTTCTTTATTTTTAAATTTTTCTAATTATTTTGATATATCGCGTTATATGCTTAAAATATGCCAATCTATCAAAGAGGCTATGGAGATCATAGACATCTAGTTAAGCTTTCTATACACAATAATTATTGCAATAGTCGAGAAAAATTGAACGGGAGTAACCATGCTTACTTTTATAGTTGTTGGTTTAATATAAAGTAACGCTTTACATGTGATTATGAATAGTATGAAATATGTGCTTGCATTATTTGAAACACTTTTAGCAATATTCTAAGTACTTGTAGTTTCTATTGCCAAGTACTTGGTGCTTATTGCCTTACTCTTTCAAATACTTGATACTTGATCTTGAAGCACTCTGACTTCATCATCATCAAGCTGTTCAGTGCTTCAGATTATGGCTCCATATAATGAGGTGCATTAAATAGTTTTATTGTTTTTATTTTCTTTCTCTTTTCATGTTTTTATAGCTTATTGCTAGCCTTCGATGCGTTTACTATCCCTCTCCATTCCTTTCTGTCCCGGCATTTTGTCTTCTAATCTGCTATTCCCAGTGTTAGAGCATGCTCGCCTATTTCATTTCTCAAGCTCTTTCTAGGTCTTCTTCTTCATCTTGGCCATAATGGGATGCATTGTGTTACCCTTCTGCTTATTTCGGTTAGTTTCCTTCTCATTAGTCTTAGTGCCTTTATGTATTTCATTATATTTTCATTTTTCAGTTCCTGCCATTTCTTTGTTTTTCTTTAATCTCTTCTCACCCTCTCTTATTTTATCCGGTCTTAATATCGTCCTCATTATTTTTCTTTATATTATTTTTTGCTCTTCCTCTCCCTTTTTTATTTATCACTACCGTTTCTTGTCCTATTGTTATTACTAAGTAATTGAACGTCGCAACTAGTGTTGTTGCATTTTTATATAATTTATTTTCTCTTCTGTTTCCCCTTCCTATTTTCATATATTTTGTCTTTTCCTTATTAATTACCTACCCGTATTCGCTTACTGTTTCTTCTAGTCAGTCAGCTGCTTTTATTAGATCTTTTTGAGTGTTCACTGTTATTGCTACATACATGTCGGCATACTATTTGCGCTAAGTTCTAAATGATATTTTTATCGTGTAGTATCGCTCATTGAGTCTTCCAGCATTAAGTTAAACAGCGTTGGAGAGATTCGGTCTTCTTGTTTCACACCTTTATTTGTGTTCGTCTTCTCTGTTGTTGTTCCTTGGAATTTGACCTTTATGTTACTCTCTTTTAGTGCTACGTCTACTAACTTTTTTAGTTTTTTTAGTACTTTTAAGGTTTCTGGTTTTTTCATTATTTTCTATCTTTTTAAGGTATCAAATGCGCTTCTAAAATCTACGTAGATTATATGTATTTCTCTATTATATTCCTGTGCTCTTTCTCGATTATTTGATCTAGTACGTGTATTGCATTAATGGTTGACCGCCCTGGTCTAAAGCCATTTTGTTAATCTCCCAAAACCCTTTCTGCATATAATTTTGTTTAATAAATTTGTCAATATCTTATAAGCTATATTTCGCAGAGTTACAACTTTATAATCTTCGCATTTCTCTTTGTCCCCTTTTTTGTAAATGGGTGTTATTTTACCTGTTCCATTCATCTGGAATTTTATTTTGTTTTCATATTTGTTGGGTTAATTAACAGACGTATTTATTAGTTTGTTGCTGTCCTCCATAATTTACTCTATTCTATTCTCTCTCGGGGTTTTGCTATTTCTAAATATTATTATTTCTTTCTGTATCTCAATTTCTCTAGGACATTGGACATCTTCTATCTCTTCTGTTGGTAGTACTCCTTCCATATATTGCCAATCAGTTGAGGGGTTGTGTTCTGTTTTACCATCTTTATTTTTCATACCTCTTGTTTTATTTCCTGTTGTACTATTTTGGCATTTTATCTTTTTATAAAATTTTCTTAGGTTGTTCTTGTTCCCATCTTCATTTATTTCTTCTAACTTTTGATTTAGTCATCCGTTTTTTTTTTCTTAGGCATTATGTTTACTTTGTCTCTGTGTGTTTTATAACCGTTTCTGCTGTTTCATTTATCCATCTTATTCTTGCCAGGTTTTTTGTTTTCTAGCTTCTTCCCATTCTCCATCGTATCAATCTTTATCTCTCTTTTTTGTTGCTTTCATATTGATCACTTCCTTCGCCGTTCTTATTATACTCTGGCTTAGTACTTGGTATTTGAAGTACTTTACTAAAGTGCTTTACCCAGGTCTGAATAATTGCAGGGGTTGTGAATGCATGAAATGTTAAATATAGAAACTTGGAAATTGCAATTGACAAGAACGACGCATTTTTATAACCGTTAATAATCTACTAAATCCAAATAAGCATTTTCAAGTATAATTTGTATAGATATTAATCTTGCGTCTCCAGGTAGCAAAAGAGTATGTTTAATGAATCGCAAACACCAAGTATTCATTATTCTTAAGAAGAAAGAAGAAGACTTCTATTCTATGAAAATAGAGCTGCGTCGTTTTTGAAGCATGGTTCTCAGTGACTTTCACTTTGGATACACAGTTTGAAAATGAAGTGACTTATTAAAATATTTATTTGTGTTTCTACATAGTCATTTGAACTACTAGGTTTTTGACTCTCAGCTCATCCTCACATACGTTCCGACTATCATCGACTAGCTCAGTAATGATTTAGGTGTTTGGACATTCCCTACTTATGTAAATCCCCCCAGCTCAGGAGTCGGCAATCTGCTGACTTCTGTTTGACCAAATAAAAATGGTAATCCTTGTCTATTTAAATTAATTTAAATAACGTTATGGGTTATATAATAGAAGATTTATGTCTGTTAAATTTTCGTATAGTGGGCGGCCCAACGAAATTTGTAAGTAAAACTTGTCGTAATCCTAGGAGTTTTTAGTGTGTAAACTGTTCCATTGCTTTATTATTGTCTCTTACAACGAATTGATTAATCCTCGACATGCGAAAACTCGAGACCGCCCACTGCATCTGCTAGGAATCGAATACATGGTTACTAACGCGCTACGGTCTGGAATAGGTATTCTTAGTGAACTGCCGATCCATTCAAGTGATATTATTTGTTAAACGTTATTATGCTTATTATCATCTGCAACAATTATAGTAGTAATAAATTGATTGATTGTTAAAACTTAATTCGTATTATTTTGAATAATAGTATGCTACCCCAATTAATAAGGTTTGTATACAATAAATATAGTGATAGATAGGCGTTATAACGAACACAACTCCAATGCATATAAAAGGATATGGCCACTCGATGATGAAGCGCGTGTATCTACGGATGGGGTTCTCCTCCGAGAACAGGAACAACGAGGTAGGCCCCTGGCCGCCCGCCGCGCTTGCACCCCCCATTCTATCAGCTGCGCCCGCCCCCGTCTGCTGCTGCACCGCCTGAGCCGCCGCCTCCTGCGCTGCGGCCAACCTGTAAATCAAAACAATTGCATTATTATTAGGGTAATGGTATACTAGTAATAAGCATCTGCTTATTTTAAGACCTGATTTAGTTTTAGAGGCAGTTTCCTTTATTAATGTAAACAATAAGTGTAAGGGATCTAGGTATTCAAGAAACTGGTATTATGGGGCAAATTGCATGTGATGTTTTACTATATGATCCTGAAAGTTTAGAGGCATTATATATCCTAATACATTCCGAGAGCGTAGTTTGTACCTTTTGATTCTTTTCTAAAGAAAACGAGGGGACCAAATTGATCTAGCTGAGATCACATTTTTTTGTTAATGGAACTGTGGCGTTACCTCATAGAATGGCTGAAGCGATAGAGTTAATTTGAAACATGCTGCGAGCAACGTAGAGTTAGAAAGCTATTAAGAACATAATTGCAGACAATAAAACGAATTAAATTAAGAAAATGTAAGGAGTAACTATGTTATGTATAGCGAAAAACACAACTGCATCCTGGAGTCGCTCAGGGTCTTCAAAGGTCTTCTTCATTAATAAGCAGTGTTTTCAAAATGTAACTACATCACAACTGCGCATGAAACATCAATTATAATTCTGCGTTGATTAGCTGGAGCGGTCAGTTTGAATTGAGTAGGACAGGAATGTGTCTTGCACTTCCTTGAGTTTCCACCGAGAAGGAGATTCTTTGGCCTAAGAACTCCACCTGAATCGACTAGGATAGAGGTAAATGCTTCCTTAAATTCAAAGCAATCGTGAGAAAAAGTAGTTAAAGAACACAATTGTGAATGGCAAGTAGTCAATAACTCTAAACTTCATATCAGAAAATGCATTTAATAGAAGTCATTCAAGTAAGCGGTATATTTTTGTTATTCGTTTACTTTTGTAAGTATTATACCTGTTGTAAAATTCTTGTATTTTTTTAATAAAGCTGTAGTATTGGTGGTTTCTGAATATCTAACAGGAAACTACATTCACATTTAGGTTAGTTAAGTGGTAGCTATACCGTCACTGGGACGGTAACGCCATAAAAAGTTCCATAAACAAGGTAAGGGGTTTCATACACAACATCGGAAGGCAGAAGATGATTCTAACAGAAAACAATTATAAGACGGTAAATTAGGATTGTATGTGAGCTACTCTCAACACCTTTCGCGGAGTAGGTACGCATTATTAAAGTAAGAATATTAACAAGCATCTTTACATTTACGATATCCTTTTAATAGCGTATAGCAACGTTATACTGCCTGCTCTTTTTATTCCTATTAATACGACAGTGATTGACGTCGTATTATATAACAAACGGAAGTTGACACAACTCGTAATATACTTGTAACTCGAAGAGCAACGATATCAACAGATATTGTAGTTAATCCTTATGTCCGCTTAATATGTTTTCTATCAACAAAGTAACAATGATAGCAAAGAATATGTGGTAGTGTGACAAGCACTAAGATATCGACACACTGCTTACTATACAAAATATTTAATAAATTCGGAACATAAGTTACAGAAATTCATAGATTTCGATTGTCAACAAGTTGATATTTCACAATATAGGGTGTACCAACCTTCTGGAACTGTAAAATTGCGCCTTTTGTGTAAGTAGGAAGATAAAATTAGATTAGATTAGATATAGAGTATCTTCCAAAGATATTTCCGTACGCACGGGGTGATCGATAAGTAGAAAACCAGACTTTCACTTTGTTATTTTAAATTAAACATGCTGTATATTATTACGTATTTTGGTATCTCCAGAAACAAACCAACATAAAATGAATTTCATCGGTCTTTTTCTAACAAATTTCGAGATGTTTATAATTTTCTCCTCAATTACTTTAATTGAGATACATTCATTTCCGAATCCGAAATATACATGCGTTTTACCACACTTTTGGATAGTGCATCCAAATGGTTTCTGATATAGGTATTGTTAAGTTTGATGTTTAACACTGGACACCTGTATATTCCGAAAGAGTTGTAGTGTTTGTGTAAATAGAGGCAATTATGCAATTTCATTTTGTAAAAAGTTTATTCTAGAATGTATTTACATTCTAGATTTTTTGAAGGAAATAAATATGTATACCTAAATTTAGGTGAATAATAATTATCTCGAGATCCGTTAGAAACAGGGATACGAAACCCATACTATATTGCTTTATGGTTCCATTTAAAATAACAAAGTGGTTCGCAAGTTTAATGCCAACATATTTTTAATTTATCTTTTAATCAGACTTTTAGCGCTTCCCAAAATTACAGAAAAATATACGCTAGTTTTCTAAGTCACTATAGAATCTGAAAACTTACATGTACTGTGTTTAACTCATACATTGAATTTTCAATAGTAGTGTATAAGAAAATATGCGCAACATTTTTAATATCAAATTAGTGTATATAAAATAGTACGATTTTTTAGTTTGATGTAGGTTTAATATAAGTACATAATATGTATATTGTGAAGATTGTCTTCAATAATGTTGTAAATATATAAAATGGTATCGTATTGAACATTTAGACCAACACTTATCGCAAACCATGCATTTGCACTAATTAGAAATCATGTACAAGGTCTTCCCTTTAAAAACGACATGTGTATATCAGAATTTAGAAGTTATAATGCTTTTTGTAAAATTATTACAATGTAGGAAATAAGGCTGGAGACTAAGCTTTACTTTATGCTGATTTATAGTGTAACAATATTACATTTTATAAATTAGGTATAGACCTTTATAACAACTTAATACGTTGTATACACGTGATGAAATAAACATAAATTTACTTAAGTGAAGTTTATGTAATTTGGGTAAAAATGAAATTGGTAATTCGTGTACTTTTCATTTGGTAACTCAAAAATTCTGTTCCTTGTTGGTCTTAACAAAAAGTTTCTCTTTCGATTGCCAAAGATGTTTATACGATTTCATATTACATTTGAAACAAGGAATTTAGAAACAATTTACATTTCTACTAATTGCCTCTAGTTTTTGAAATAATCTAGTTAAGTTTTCACTTTTTACGACAACAGTAATTCTTATATCACGTTAAACTAGAGCTTTCCGACTTTTTCCGACATGCCATACGCACAGTATCATGTATCGCGCTGGTACCGTCAAAATGACGTAGCACCTTAAGGTGCGCCCTCATAGGTGTGAGTTCTTATGGCCGAGGATAAAACTATCTTGGACATATATCAGCGGATATTGTTTATTCATTTAGTTGCTTAAATAGTAATACCGAAGAAGGAAGTTCGCATAAATATGAGTTCGTGTAGAAGAGATTGTCTTAACTACCTGCTACATTTGTGGTGAACATACCATGGAAAAACAAAGGCAAATTATCACCGATTTTGTGAATAAGGCGTATTTTTCTTATTTTAGTTTTGCAATCGTTAAACGGGATAAGTCTTGGGTTCCCCATAAAATGTGTAAAACATGTGTGGAATCTCTACGGCAATGGACAATAGGAAAGAAAAAAAGCTTAAACTTTGGTGTTCCTATGGTGTGGATAGAACCGAAAAATCATAATGACCATTGTTATTTTGTGTTATACTTCGGAAAGCGATTTTCTTTATTTAAATTAAATTTCAGCTGTTTTACTTGTAAGTAAGGCAAAATTTCATCAATATGCCCAGGAGAACACATTTATCCAAGGAAAATAAGTGTAATATTGATGCTCTACAAAAAAATGACGTGTCCAACAGAAAGATTGCCAAGTAAATTAATAGAAGCCATTATGTTGTCAATTTGCAATTAAAATTAATGGAGAAATATGGATCTATTTAAAGAATTGTCATGGTTGCTTCCCAAACTCATGCTCAATTACAACTTAAAATTCCAACAAGACGTGCACGCCATATTTCACAAATTAATATAAAGAAGAAAAATCATGCAAAGGGAAACCAATACTTACTATCAAGCATATTCAAACAAGGCTAGCGTTTGCCAAAAAATATGTATCGCTGAATAGTACAACTTAGATGGTCCTGATGGTTGGCAATGCCACTGTTACGATTTACGAAAATCCACAGAACTTTCAAGGAATCGAAACTTTGGGGGAGACAGTAATGATTTGGGATGCATTTTCCTTTGACAATAAATTGACTGTTGTTTGAATTTCTACGAAAATGTTACATACGTGGAATCACTAGAAGTACAACTAAACGATAACTCGCCTGAATTTTTACAGAAAAATATTATTTTGCAACAAAATAACGCGTTAATCCACAATTATAAATGTAAAAAACGAAACAATGGTTTGTACAAATTTTAGTTTTTTTTTCAAAGTGTAGGGAAAACACTAGAAGTAATCATAGCCTGTTGCAGGTGCAACAGCACAAGGAAGGCTGTTGCATACTGCTATTGCATATGCATATGATTATGACTTGTGGTTCGAACCTCTGGTGTGCCGAACTCGGGCCATGGGCCATATATCATACGGTATGATGAACAATGAGCCACGGTAAATCGTATATATCACAAGGCCTGTGGTCCGAGGTTATCAGATCAGGTTCGTCGAACTACGGATGGCATATTAGGTCTGAACTCTGTGAAGATGTATTTGGCTAAAGAAAAGCTCTGTCTTAAGAGCAGACACGTATTTTGTTGTAAATCTCCAAAGATCTTAATATCACGTCGGTTGTATCTTCATCATAACTATTTCCTATTATTCACCGAACTTCTACATGTTGCTATTTTTAACAATATTTGATATATTTACATTTTGTTTTTAATTTTGATAGATGGACGAGTCTACGTGAACTTTTATGACTGTGAAATGAAATTTGGAAAATTAGAATTTTGCAGAACTGCTGACCATATAAGGTAATATTAAAACCCAAATAAATAAAAACATTTTACATTATACAGTGTGTCCCACAATTACGATCTTGGAAATGGAAAATATCGAAACTTATTTTTTCACAACTACCATATATGCATATAAAATGGATACTCTTCAAAATATTTATGAAAATGTTTATTGTGGCACAATGTCTTTATAAAAAAGTACCCACCAATGAAGCTTTTTTACAAATATCACCCTACTTTTGTATATCTAAGTTAATCATGCCCATTACGAAACAATCTAGCATTGATTAAATGTCACTTAGTTTTCAATTATAAACAATTCTGGCACGTTTAAATTATACGAACGAAGATTATTTAAATTTGTTTATTATTTATGGAAGACGCAATAAAGTGATATCAAGCACAGCAGTACCTTTGCTGCTCCGTGTCCACAAGAAACAGGAATCGTCACCAAACGCCGTTAAACGAATAACACGTTTAACGTATTTGTCAAGATAACAATTTAAAAACATAAACCTATTGTTGGCGATGATGTACATACACATTGAAATTAACTTACTTCAAAATATCTCGTTGGGTAGGAGTACGGCTGTACAATGTTAGGAACAATCGAAGGAGTAAATATTCTTGGGTATAACGGCCACACGAGACACGAAGAAAAAAAAAAAAAATTGAGTCTTATTTTTCTTCATGTCTCATCTGGCTGCTATACCTAATAAAATACCTCCCGTTTAAATTACAAAAAACATATTAAATGGTGTAAAACGTAATATTTATTTCAATATATGTGCAAAATTACGCCTTTCAACTTCCATGCACTTTTCGCATCTCCGAATTAATTCTTCATAAGTAGCCTTCCTAAATGATACTTGGCTCTAACTATCAAACGCCTTATTCTGAGCATACAATCCTTATTGTGCCCCATATAAAAAAAATCCAAAATTGACAAATTCGGAGACCGAGGTGACCATAAAAAGTCAATCGTTAGCTATACGCTGATCATAAAGTACTTGCAAGAAATTTCTAGGATAGTAATCGTTGTAAGGATCGCCGTCATTCTGGTAAACCATTTGTTCAAGCTCGCCAAGCGCAAATTTTTCTAAATAGCTATTTCTAAAATATAAAATATTTAAGCAACTATCTGCTACAATGAAACCATGTGTATATTTCATGATTAACAAATTACTTATTTGATACGTACCGTTTAAATTTTCTTTATAGAAACGAAATTTCGCCACACCGTCAAATGCCATAACAATGTTGAATTGCTAGCTCTGCTAGAAGTTTTGTTCTCTAAATATGGGAAGATTATAATCGCTCTAGTAATAAGAATTGTGTCGGTTAAACAGACCGTTTCGTGCAAATTTGGCTCCATCTATCCAGATAATATTATCAAAAAAATTTGTTATCTTCAAACCATATTAAAATAAATTTCTTTTAATTGGTGAACCATAGAAAATAGGTATGTGCGAAAGCTTGTTTTAGAAACATTGTTGGTTTTGCTGTAAAGTATAGCAAAATGACGGTTTCCATATTTGCATCATCAGCAATAGTAGTTTTCCATTGTTGTTAAGCTGTGTTTGGTAATAGTTTGAGTTTTTGTGAATATCGAAGGCAAAAGCATCGCGTGTTCTCGATATCACATCCTTATTGTACATATTGTATCCTCCATAAATAATAAACAAATTTAAATAATCTTCCCCGGTATAATTTAAACGTGCCGATATTGTTTGTAATTGAAAACTAAGTGACATTTCAAATGCTGTTTATTTCGCAATTCATCATGACCAATTTAGATATACCAAAGTTGGATGGCATTAAAAACTACGTAAGCTACATTCTTATTCCGTACATACATTGGCGAGTACTTTTTTATGCGGCAATACGCATTTTCCGAAGTATTTTGAAAAGTGTCAATTTTAAATACGCAATGAATACGACATTTTTGTTGTATTTTTTGTATGAACAGTTTGACAAGAAAAAGAAGGTAGTTGTATTAAAAAAAGAGAAATTTTGGCACTCTTCCATTTGAAAGTTTTCAATTTAGCAAGTTAAACGCTGTTTCACATACACTCCTCCATTTATAAAAACAATATTTGAAATATAGTTACAAATAGTAACATAGTTATTTTATCAATTAAATAGAATTAGGAATTAGGAATTCAAAAATTTAATAATAATAATAAAGTCTCAGATTATTCAAAATTTAGTTCAATAGTATATATAGTTCACTAAGTTTTCAGAATTTTCCAATGTATATATCAATCGATGTAGTTCGCGGGGAAGCATCCTATATTAATATTTTTAAGATGTTATGTTAACAATTAAAATGCATAATAGGTAAATCTTACAGTTCGTTGAATGCTTTTTGCATTGGCTAAACAATTCCTCTTTCTAGATGTAGAATTACTAAATTAGCTGTGCTGTTTTTTGCTAATTATATTAAGTGTGCACAACCAAGTACGTTACAGGGTAGAATCGATATCGAATACTGTAGATAAATAGGTTACAAGGTCATTCATTGAAGTATGCAGGTATATGCATATGCTACGTTCTCAAATCAAATTTTAAAATCTCATAGTGCATTGCGGACAGGTCCGGTTTTGTAAAGACCGCCAACGGAATTTAATAACCGCCAAAAAGACAATAATTAACTTTCAGTATTAGAAATGCATGGAGCTCTTAGACAAAGCATTTACCGTCTATTGTGGTAACACTTTTAGAATTTCATCCTCAAGTACTTTGTCCTCATTTCGCATATACTGTTTATTATGTTCTTTCTTCTCCTATATCAGCAATTTTCCTATCCATTATGAAGGGGAAAATATTGGCAGCACGATGTGAAGGGCAAGCCTCATGTACCGAATAACCCACATAAAGTTGGCCATGGCGTCGTCTGGGGCGCGTAGGGCGCCGTCTTGACAATCAGGTTAGCCAACGCTAAAGTCGAGTCTAGATGGGATAAAACAGAGAAGGAGATATTTCACGTGCTTTTCAGCTGCCGCTGGACCAAATCAAATGGTTTTTCCCTGTCTACAAGACGCTTAAAATAGAAATCGCATCGTCATTTCTAGTATAAAGATATGACATATACATTTATACGCTTTGTGTGCTTTCTGTTCATGTTGTACTTGCGTTTGTTATTATTTGTATCGCAATAACCACTGATTGCGTTTACCTATTATTTTTCTCTTTAGTCTGATAACATTCTGCATTTATCTTTCTTTCTTTATTAAGCGAAATCATTTTGAAAATTTATATCGTAATTTGAACAAAAACGGAACTGCTACCTGCGGCAATTGCTATCAACAATTGTACAGAGACATAACACATACCATATTTATTTGCCTTTTTTGTGCGTGAAATTGTGGGAATAATAACGACGCACATATTTCCAGAAGCTTACATTAGGAATAAAATAATTCGTTAAATATATAATTAATTTTCTAATTATGCTAGTTCAAGTTAGAGAATGGAATATCAAAATTTATTTATACTAGCTAAGCTAATCCTGCAGAAACGAGTTACGCTTCACGAAATTAGCAGAGACCAGACAGGCTCGTGTTTATTCGTCTTATGAAAATGGGTTCGCGTTGCCTACAGATTTCCCCGGGAGTCGACAAAACACGAGTCTATCTAGTCTCTGCTAATTCCGTGAATCGTACGGAAAGTGTGTTCGTTTCTGCAGGCTTACTCGTAACTTCGGCATGAGTTCTAGGGCTAATTCACTTCACATCCAACTGCGATGCTTTAAAAATGAGCGGATACGGGCCTATAAAATGCACACTCACCGACAAGCAGAATGACCGCTCATTCAACCACCAGTCGCAGTCTTCCGCACGAGGATATACGCGTATGTTGGCACTGCTTCTCGAAGCACAAAAATTTCGACAGTGAGAAATATAGAGTTTCTATTTCGGATGAATTCTGTACCAAAAAGGGGTTACATTGGCCGAACACGGAGAATGTTTCATCCTAAACGGGGGTACCAAGTTTCCTCCGCTTTTTACATCGGTAAAAATGTAATAAATTACCTCATCTTTGTTTTTGGCCTCTCTACCTCCGGATTTAAGTTTTAAACATGAATAAACATGCTCACTTCTGATTATATTTTCTCCTTTACAGAGAAAATTCCCTGGATCAAATTGATTGTAAACAAATAATTATACCTTTCTTACAGATTGGCTACGAATGTTATAATAGCATTAATCTATCTTCCGTGTATAGCAAAGCACAATATTGGATTAAAATAAGGGATCATATCCCAAACGGTAAATAAACATTTCATAACGTAAATTGTGTGTCTAAACACATCTTTTCAGATACTAGCAGAGATTGTAAACAAGTTGCCAGTTGACGCATTTGAACGTGATCGTGGAACACCATATTTTCTTAGATAATAACGTTATACTCATAAGTTCAACACTTTAAAGCAAGGTATACATCATTAAAACGTTTTAGGTCTATATACAAATCGATATTTGTAATTTAAAAACTGGAGAATTCATTAATTAAATTATTAAAATTAAAGCAGTGCGAACTTAGAACAAAATTAAAAATATAAATCAACTATTTTTGACTTTTGGCGTACTAAATAGTACTAAACATGTTCGAGTAGTTTAAATGTAGTAAAATAGATATTTGTAGAGTATTTCAGTGGACATTACCAAGTATATAAAATTGTCTAATATAAGGAAGATTATTTTATAATTTCTGTTCAAATATTACATCACGGAGGAAGCTACTTTACTAACGGAGTAAAATTCCTCCTTAACGGATGTAATTAACTCCGTTGCCGTGGTAAATACTTTCCGTAGCGGTGGTATTACCCCCCTGAACGGAAGAAATTCCTTTCATTGCGGAACTAAAATCCACCATTACGGATGAAGTTTCATTTCTTTAGGAACACAAAATATTACTCCGAAAGGGAGGCTTTTGCAACGGATGGTTGCGAGGGAACACCGGAACAGAACTAAAACGGTGTTAAATTCAACTCTCTGTTTATATTTGTGTAGGGAAAAACTACCTATACAAAAACCACGGAAAAACAACGCACAATATTAAAAACACTGGGCATATTTATTTGAGAATGCAGAGTTACCTTACCTAGAATTGCTTATAGCTAAATTCAATTGTTTTCGAAATATTTACGAAAAATTGTATTTACAATGCTTTGCAGAAGTAGGTGTAGCTTGTATATTATTATTATTTTTTTTTTTCCACAATAAGTATTAACTTATAGAGTTACAAATATTTTCATTTACAACAAGAGGAACTTCTTGACTCAAGGCCATCTCCGACAAC
Organism: Oryctes borbonicus; assembly: GCA_902654985.2. NCBI lineage: Eukaryota > Metazoa > Arthropoda > Insecta > Coleoptera > Scarabaeidae > Oryctes > Oryctes borbonicus. The sequence continues at coordinate 528,671 of LR736872.1, forward strand.
GCACTAAATTGCATTTTTAGAGTGGCGCTTTCGTCGTTATTTTAAATGTCTCGCCATGTTTGAATTGCTCTTAATGAAAGTTTAGTACCTCTTTATTTTCTATTGGCTACCGTTTTTTCGCCTCCAAATATAATTTTTATATTCCAATACTATTTTGTAGTTGGTTATGATTCAAAAACAAACGTTCGTTTTTGCTACGTATATTAGTTAACGTATGCAGAATGAAAACCTAGAAAAAATAATTAATAGCGTAAAAAAAATAAAGAAACTCAATCATTGGTTTGTATTAACCTCAATAAGTAATTATGCCTATTCAACAAAAAAAATATATAATCAAAAATATAATACGTATACAGAATAAATGAACTAGTAAAGAGGCAAGAAGAAAATAAAACACAGTACTCAAAGTTATAAATTTTCTCCAGGAATGTTGCCGTCTGCCTCTACACATAATTCTAGTCTATGATTATGCGACCGTTTCTACGTTTATTAATATATGCAGAGTAATACTCTGTGAAGGTGTCTAATTATTGGTTGTTTAAGTTTATTACTATTGAAGGAAGTGCAAAAAGAAGTCAATTACAAAACTATGAGTCTCCCCATCCTTTCCATTTAGGAAGTTATAAAATAATAACTTTTGAACCCGGAACACGTTTAGTTTCAACTGACTCTGGAAGCCTACCTTACTATTTCAAACACTTCCACGGGAAGGCTACGACTTCTAAAATCCAAACTTTAGACTGCGCCACAAAATTGCCAAACTTCTTAGTACTCTAACTTCTCTTTCTCGCTGTTGCGACCACATCTTTCGAACTTCCTAAAATTTAAACATCACATCACCACTACTATGTCAGTCAACATTCTTCACGAAGCTAGCTTGTTTCACTTGCTTGGGCAAATCAAACCAACCCGATTTGAGCTGGATTCCTCTTCCAAACAACTATCTCGAGCTTGGACAGACTTTGAGTCCAAACGATTGGTGTTTCTTCGACAGAATCACATCTGTACAAGCTGATAACACCTTCAAACTAACAACTGAAACTCATCTCCATTTCAGAAACTCACCCTCAAGAAACCTACCAATAAGCAGCTTTCCAAAGTTATTGTAAATCATTCATCATACCAATTATCTAAGGATGAGCAATACATATTATTAAAAGGTCTAAATTTCCCAATTACCCCAAAAACCATCGCAGTAGAACAAATCAAGCGTCCGTCGGAGTATCTGTTAAAACTCCACCGAAAGCTACTGCAGATCGAATTCGTTTTGAAACGGCCAAATGTCTTGAATCGGCCAAACTTCCTACACCCAACATTTCCAAAGGTGAGAGAATAGCCTTTACGAAGGTGAAGTCCAATTCATCTATTACCATTCTTTCAGTCGATAAAGGTAACGCTACAGTAGTTCTTGTCCCCTTTCAATATGCACGTTTTTACATAATTTCCCATTATTTGGAACATCCCTAAGCAATTCAGTAAGATTGTTTTTCAAAAAAATGTAAGTAAGAAAAAAGGAGAGAAGAAAAGAAAGAACCAAACTATCACGTTTGCAATGATACCACCTCAAACGTTTAGCGACCAACGATTTTTGTAATCTATAGTTCTAATGTATCGAAAATAATTACAATCCTTCGCCCATTCATTTTTATTAAACGTTGCTCCGTCACCGAACAAAACAAATTCAGAACTCGAGCTCTGTATTGATTCTAAACGATTTTCCAATTGTTCTTTGGCTAATTTGTGGAGCCCTGCATGAATAATTCGCATCGAAATCGTATCCGCATCTGAATGGTATCAGTATTTTTAATCTGTATTCTCGCCTCTCATATAATCCATATGGAGACGGATCATGTATGAGGCGATGATACGGATAGTAAAAATGTGGATACTCTTCGGATGCGGACATAAACATGCGGATACGGTTACGGTTAGGGATAACCATGCAGGACTCAACTAATTGATGGCATACGCCGAGCTTTTGCAATTGATGCCGAAACTACAAATTCACTATTATTGGTTGATGTTCTTTTTCTTCTTGTGGTCTCCCTCTATTTTGTACTACTACTACTCTCTGAAACCTTGGAAGACTAATGAATTTGGTTTGCTTCTATCTGGATACGACATACGATCGAAGCCAGCAAACAATTTTTGTTACATTTCCCTTGAATGTAGATCATATCCATAAGCATTTTAGAAAAATAAATTTTCTTGAAATATTATAAACCTCATACATAGATTTATGTGATTTTTTAAAAAATTACAAAAAAAGAAACTACGAAAAATAACTGCGTCTTACTTTTTCTTCTCAAATTTCCTCATCGAAAATGTTATGTATATAGCAAGAAAGGCGTTGGTTATGTTGCGTCATATAGAGTAAACAGCTTTATTCTGTCTGGTGATATTTTTACTATTGAAAAGTGAAAACATCAAATTAATATTACCTCGAAGTGATAACAACAAGTAATATATAAAAAGGTCGAATATTAATCATTCTTTTCTCACGTAAACGGTGCTTCTTTTCAAGCAACAAAGGGCGTGTAACTAAATGCGAGCCGAGGGAAAACAAGGCGCAAGCGTCAAATAAAGATGCAGAACTAGTAACAAGTAGGCGCATGTGGTTCCTGTGATAGTTATTACAAAACTAGCAACCGCAGCAGCAAAAAACAGGTTAATCGGTGTTATTTTCTTGTTGTAATACCTACATAGACTGTACGACGTATGCCTCTTTAATGTATTCTTCAAGTTGAACGTGTAGTACGCATCGCTGTATGTAATACAACATGCACTATTGCAAGAATGGAGCACTGTCTAATTTGACTACGACTACGATTCCTTATCAACTAATTCGAATTTGTAGCTTATTTCCTCAAAAGACTTGTTAGATTTAATTCTTTTGGCGTGAAATTCCTTCTTGTGGAAAACAACCGGAGAGATTTGCTGCTCACCTGCATAAAATTCACATTTCAGATAGCGACAAATGTACCGTTTGTGAGTCGAAATGCGGGGATACCAATCATATACTTTTGGGATGCCAAAATCATACAGAAAAAATTAAGCTGTTTGTTAACGACTTGCTTTGCATCAACATTCAGTTTCCAATTAATATGAATTCTCTATTAGCTTTAGAAAGAGATGATGTGAACAGTATTATTCACAAGCATATGTGTAATTTACGTTTTATTATTCAGTTAAGCTTCCTATGTGATCTGTCCTTTGTGGGTTTATCCTTTCTTACCGGTGGCCTACCTGTGTGTATTTATTTGTGAAGTGTCACCAAGGCCAGTAACAATAACAATAACAATCACTGCCAGATGATTGAAATTCTTTTTTTTTGCGAGTTTTGATGTTTATATTGGATTTTGTTGTACTGATACTATTTTTAATTCATCCGTCTTTTTCGTATGAGAATACGTTTTAACCTATCAACAAAAGAATTACATACAAACAGAACAACGCAAGATTTTTACCCTCCATAACCGATTTACAACATTAGTTTATTGGTGGCCTTTTCACGAGCACAAACTTAATGAGCTTTATGAAGTATATTGGGTATTGATCGTGCGTGGTCAGGTGGACGTGATCTACAGGGATTTTGCGAAAGCTTTTGATCGCCTGAGTCATTACAAATTGTTACAAAAGTTGGATATTCTTGGATAGAGTTTTAAACTGTTGAATTCTTTACAGTTATGCTTATCGAACAGACGCTTCTTTGTATCGTACAATGTCGTCTAATACTTATATAGCAACTGCTAGGGTACCGCAAGAGTCGAATTTCTGACCACTGTTTTTCTTAGTGTATATCAATGACATTGTGAGTTGCGTGAACTGTAGAGTATTATTGTTATGGGACGATCTTAAGCTATTCGCAAACATATCATCGATTGCGGAGGCTAGAAAGAAACGTGAAATTAGATTTGAATATATCTAAATGTAATGCGCATTTACACGTAAATTATCCTCAATTACGTATGGATATCTTGTAGATGGTACCACCCTTCAGCGCTTTGACAGCATGAAGGAGTTTGATGTAGTATTTGATTGCGGACTATCAATTCGTGAGTACCTATTCAAAGTCATATCTAGCGCAAATAAAACATTGGGTTTCATTTTACGAGCGTGCTGTAAATTCACCGATCTTAGAACATTTATGACATTATATAACACATTAGTACCTTCGAAACCTCAGTACGGAAGTATTAGTTGGAATCCAGTATATGGGATCCTTAAAGATTCCAACATAAATTATTTGATGCACATTGCAAAGAACATGCCCTATGCAATACAATTTTGATCAGCCTTACTGAGTGGGCATCCGGTCAGCCTCAAAGCAAAAGAGGTTCCCCGGCATTGTACACGGACGGCTCAAAAATAGAAGGTGTTGGAACAGGTATAGGCATTAGTAGCAATTACCATTTTAAATCTAGTCTTACAGGACTCCACACCAACATATTTCAAGCACAGATCTCTGCTTTGAACTTGTGCGCCATAAAGAACCTCGAACTAGGGATACGAAGCGCTACTATAACTATATTCAGTGACAGTCAGGCAGTTCTAAAGGCTATCAAAGTCTACACATACGAATCTGGTCTAATTCACAAATGTATGCACAATTTAAGGCAATTGGGACACAAAAACCACGTTACGTACAAGGTTTATTAAGAGCTTCACCTCTTCTAGCACACATAAAGGCATTTGTTTACAATAAATCTATCAAGGCCGCAGTGAGTAAAGGCATTTGTAGCATAGCCCATCGATACTATTGCTAATACTACTCGCGTTAGCTTTATGTGTAGGTATTTGTATGGATTGTGATATATTTTTTTTCGAATTACATATAGAATTTAAAATTTAATCTATGTGATCATACATTTTCGTTATATTTTTTCTTTGTCCTTAATTTGACCTACGCTCTTGAAGAATATACTTGTTATTATTATAAAGAGATAGACCTAGCTTTTTCTGTCATAGTAGGTGTCTTTTCTTGGATATTGTTCTCATTCATAGTAGGATTTAGATCACCATTTTTACTTCTTAAAAGGTGGATAAGTTCGGCTCTTGTAATGATGACTGTAGGCGCCTTGTTTCCTTCCGAACAATAATCGAGATTAAATCGACAATTCATCGCTGTTCAAAAAGTTTATTACTTCTTCACTTTTTTCTGAGTTTGATCTTAAATCAGTTTTAGGCATGTGCCGAAATTAGGTTATATAACCTTGAATCGCTGTTAATTGCTTATAAAATGCAGAGGAGGTCTTAACTCGTCGGCCGTCGTAGTACGATTCTTTTTTATTGGTGTTTAATTGATCGTAGTTACTGCCAGGGGCAGCTGGTGTATTGTGGCATTCTAATCAAGGAACATTTATATATGTATTATATTGTTGAGATCTAATTCACATTAACGCATATTTTATTAATCTGCTTGTAACTTATCGAGAACTGTCAACTATACGAATATTATCGTGATGTTTACTTAATATAAGAATATATATTCCAACTAGCAAGAGACGAACCAAGACCAGCATAAGCAAAAACGAAAGAATATCGGTTTGTGTTCACAGCTAAATGATGATTAAGTATTGCACACACCACCCCGCCATAACGCAGTGCAACCCGTCAAATCAAGATAGAATCAAAACTAGCGCCCACTATTCCGGCACAGCACAGCCCAGGACGAACGTTCTCGGAACGGATTGCTGGTCTCCGAGTCTCTCGGAACGTACCGCATAGGGTTGATCAAGTTGGTGCGTTGCCGGCCGTCATCGACCAGCGCCAACTTGGCCACATCTATTAGGTTCATATCTGTCCTACAGTGTTTCCGCATTTGTGAAAGGTGTATTATTCCAGGTCATTAAACAAATGTTGAAACTCTTTAAGAATTACTCTTTTCTGACTGATGGGATGGACCTACATATTCCTCTTCTTTTCCTTTCTTCTTCTTCTGCTAATAATGTAGGCACTACTGTAATTTTCTCAATATCACAACTATCGCTAATGAATTTAATGAATCTGTCACTGCTAAATGTTGAAATTTGCGTTCGAAGCACACGATCTGATGGTTATCACCGAAAAAATTGACTTACAATCCGTCGATGTCAGACATTGAACAGTATTGGGGTGTGCGGTGACGCACTAATGTGTGATACTCTTAAGATAGCTGCACACTTGATCTTCATGGCACCGCACAAAACAACTCAAATGGACGACCGTACACTATTTAGAAACGGCACAGGCCAGGGCGAACGTCGACGGACCAGATTACCGATCTCTGATCCTCACTGCATTCAACGGACAGACAAGATAATTATGTCGGCTAGCATCAACCATACTTGTCGGGTGCATGTCTATTTTGCAGTGTTTCGGCACTTAGAAGTTTAAAAGTAACATTCAACAATGGCGGCAGAATGCCTTCTCATCTTCTTTCAGGCCATTAAAGAAATGATGACATTTTCCAAGATTCTCATTCCGCTAATAATATGGCCACTACTGTAACTTCTTTATCAAAAAAACTACTGCTAACAACCATGGTGAATCTGTCACTAGTAGATGTTAAATAGACATCTGCATTCATAGTATACAGTTTGCTGGTTCTCTCCGGAATAGTACACAATCATATTATGTATTCTAGATGTGCTATGACATTCTTGATCCAAATAAATCTGTATGTAGCGCTTATTATCTTAAATTCCTTACATTATTATTCAATTATTATTGGATGGAGTACTGTTTGGAGTTTTTAGCAGTACGTTGGACTTTTTTATATCAATTAGATTCTACATGTGGCCATCTAAATGGTTGTCAAATTTTACTCCTGTAATTTTCATGAATGGTTACTGCATGCTTACTTAAAATCTGATGGTGAAGATGATTTAGGTTTTTCTTTATAAACATTTCCCTGTATCAAAATGAAACTATGTGGAAGTTTTTTGCTAAAACGCATATAGTACTACGATGAAATGCTGTATACGTAATTAGCGTTTTCCTTCTTGTTTACTGGGCGTTTTACTATTTTGTCATTAGTCCATCGTTACTGTCAAAGAAGAAGGCAATGTCCGCATTAGTAGCATTGTAAATTCGAAATAATCTACGTCAAAACCATTAAAATTATCAAAAAGGAAACCATAAATCCTATTAACAGATGGTAGTGAACAAATGTGATGAAATAACCATTGTTACTAAATACAGATTTGTTATTTTTCTTTAACATGTTCAACACAATGCAATGGATTTTTACTATGTGTCACGCAGTGAACGTATTATCAATTTATTTGTGGCCAGATCCAATAGTATAGGTAATAAATTGTACCGATAAAATGTTGGCAATCTCTACTTACTTCTTACTAACATACTTTTCCATAGATATTAATACTGCTTGCCTAATAGCTAGTCATATGTGAATTATGATCACCAATAACATGCTGGCTGCAATTAAAGCTACACCACTCCTAAAATGTTGGAGTATTTCGTTAAAATTTTATAAATGTATTTCTGAAGGTCAACTTAAACGATTGTTTATCATATTGCAATGATCTAGTTTGGTTTCCTGCATTTACAAGAATTACATGTTCTGCACATGCTTTTACGGGAGTACCTGCTCCAATCCGATAGTTACAATCCAAATGTACAAAAATTAATAAAATTCAAGTACTCGTGAGTGATACCTCGCAGATGAGAACATGCACTCTGTAAACAATTAACCCCCTTCGAACGTGATCGGATTATTAGGCTACGTGAAGCGAAATTGCGCGTAGACTTAATCGTAATCACTCGACTGCATTACGGTATCGAAACTTGTGGATTGCAAATCAACGTAGAGCAGATTCAGGCGCATCTCGAATGAGCAACCCCCGAGAAGAATTTCTTTTGTAGCGTTTGGTTCTACAACACCGGTTTCAGTCTTTCATTTACGTGTGTATAAGTAGTCTAATAATGTATATGTAATAATAATGTATATTATTTATAATTATCAACTTTAATATTTCATACTTCATCCAAAACTAGTTACGCTGCAAAACAACAAGAACAGCCAGCTAGACATACACGTCGAAGTTTTAAGTAAAAATAGATATTTTATAAGCATAGGAACTACGGAGTATTGAAGAAGTCATAGATAACGTCTGCAAGGTCAAAAACCTGCCTTTAAAACTTCGCTATATGATCTGTATAAATCACAGTTTTGCGACTAGTCTTAACAACTATGCTTTATTAAGCAACATAGTCAAAGCTCAACGGGCTATCAACCGAAATCCTCCAGCCAATGAAGTTATAAAACATACAAAAGTATTTCAAAAAACAATAGAGAAGAGGTAAAAATGAATCGACTATACCCATGTAAAACAAAACTTCAGAATTTACTAATTCTTGTTAAAAAAAAAAACGGCAAGGTGCCTTATTCAATATAACATCAAGAGTTGGTCTTGTTGCGAACAATTTTGTTGTATAATTATAACACGTTCAAATTGGGGAATTTTCTAAATTAATAATATGGACTGATGAAGTTCTAACTTCGTTCGACGTGCCAGTAACAACCGAATGAATACAAGAACTTTAATTTGTTTAGCACAAGATGATAGTGTTTTCAAACATGGACTACAAATGTTATTTTTTTTACAGAAATGTTTGTTCTTTTACTTATTCACTGTTTTATCGTTTATCTTTGTTTGTGTTATTTATATTTGTTTTACTACAGTTTAAGATTTTTATAAAAGTATTCACGTTTTACAAGATACATTATGTGAAAATTGTTCTTTCTTGTCCATCTTTTCATTATGCAACAAATGAAGTAGATGTCTGATTCTGATATCTAATATAATTTTCCACATCTTAAATTATTATTGCGGTAACGTAGTTCTATATGAACGATATTTGCAAAAATTGATTGTATCACACTCACGACACATTTTCGACATAGGATATTTTACACAAACTGTATATACATTTTTCTATAGACTCTTACTTAACGAGGCTGTTCCTTGAAAAAAAATGACTTACTAATTTTGTCAATTCCAAATTCGATTCGCAAATTCGCAAACAGCCTGTATATAATATTTTTAATATATTATATTAGTAATACGGACCCTTTATACTACTTCAGCGAAACATAGTTTTTAATAAACAAGTAATTAAAGCTAGTAGTGGAAGTAATTTTTTTTTACAAAATTGATTTTTTTGCAAAATGGTAAAATTTAAGAATACGTAATTGTACACAATACTGTTTCTGAATTCTAAGGGAAATTCAAAGTTGTGCTAAAATAATAGACATTCCATTTAAAGTTGACACTGAATATCTGTGTTCGCAAAATTTTGATTTCCTATTCTACTTACTTTTTGAAATACTTTTGCCCTAAGTTCAAAACGCTGTATCCTATAAATTCTGGTATACTCTTAATTATAATTATTTTACTAATAAAGCGTTCAGGAATTTACTCTACTAGCAACACCAGCCATGTAAATATTTCAGTTACATAAGTTGGTAGCGATGATAGTGCAGTTTCTACTCAAAAGATCGTCGGTATACAATGATACAATTATATACGTATATGGTCCATGGAACAGGAGACAATAACACCGGTCTTTGGAAAACCACTGTTGAAGAAGTTGATAGCATGTGATCAACGAAATGTCAAGTACATTAATGCTTGTAACCTTCGGTAAATTTCGTCAGAACTAAACGATAACTATTACGTTTCCACGGCTAATTGTTGCAAGTAATTGCTTATAGTTCCTAAACTATACAACTACATTTCTCCCTTAAAAATAGCACTAGCCCACAATAACACAAAATTATTTTTGTCCCTATCTTACAAACCATAGCAACACACTTTGAAAATAATTATATTTTTAATCAAGCTTTTTATAAAATAAATCAAACAGATAACATGTTATTTGATATCAATGATGTAAGCTGTATAAAAGACAACAGTATTTTTAGGGAAAATGCTAATGCATTAAAAATCATTTTATTTCAAGATGCATTTGAGATCTGTAACCCCTTAGGCGCTGCTAAAACTAAATATGTGTATATGTGACACTAGCTAATGTTGATTCTTGGCACAGAAGTAAAGTAGATCAAATACAACTAGTTGCATTAAGCTACGAAATGGATATAAAACAATTTGGCAGCAAAGCAGTTTTTCAAACGATTGTAAATGATATCAAGCTACTTGAAACAGAAGACATACAAATTCGAAACAATATCAGATTAAAAGAATCTCTGTTGGCAATTGTAGGCGACAATCTTGGCAATCATCAAATTGGTGGCTTTCTAGAAACATTTAACGTGAACAATCATTTTTGCAGATTTTGTTACGCAAATAACTTGAACAGCGAAAATATTAACTATAATTATAAAACCCGTCCTCAGAACTAAATCTAGTTATATTACTGATATTGATACAGTCTTAGCTACAAGCAAGCCACATAGAGGTGTGAAATTCAACTCAGTGTTTAATCAACTAACTTATTTTCATGTTAGCAATTTGGGTCTTCCTCCATGCTTAGCTCACGATATATTTGAGGGTATAGTTCAATATGACTTATAACTAATTTTTAATAAATTTGCTAAAAGTAATATAATGTCTTTCGAAATTCTAAATGAATGTAAAATTCTCTAATGAACAAAATATATATTATCCAAAAGTTAAGAAAAATATTAAACTTACAGGTATAGCTTCCCAAAATATGTGGTTATTAAATATTTTACACTTCGCACTTTACGAAAAAATTGATACAAAACTCGATGAGTGGAAAATGATTTTAGTACTAAGAAAGTATGTACTATTTTTCTAGCCTTCCAAAGATCTTTAGAACAAATTGCTGTATTACGAGACCTGCTGTATGAATATATAGTTTATCGATGAAAAATATTTCCTGATATTCTATTAAAACCTAAACACCATTACATTCTGCATTATCCATATTTAATTCGCTCATTTGGACCTTTATGGCATCTTTGGACAATAAGATTTGAGAGTAAGCACAGGTATTTCAAGAATGTAATTCGGCATAGCCCAAGTTTAAAAAATATTTTATTCTCTTTAAGTCACAGACATCAGCTTCTTCAATCTTTAAATTATATACAGGATTCATCGTATAGTAACAAAGTTGTTGCTAATGATGACGTATCGGTTTATAATGAAAGCAACTTCTCGGATGCTTACGTACAATTAATTGCAGAATTATGCCTATTCAAGAACCAAGCTATATATTCCTATCATCTATTACATACAGAAACATATTGTATTGTAAAGAGATGTTTATCTGCGCTGATAAAAACGAAGATGCCGGATGGTACGTTCTATGCAAGATTGAGCACATTTTAATAAATGAGAACATTGATGACATATTTTTCATAGGCATTAAGTATGTTACATATTATGATAGTGATTTTGGTCTTTTTAACACAATCCACCAAAACGTTCAGCAGAATGTCGTAAAACACTTTAGAGATTTGTTATGTCACGAACCTTTATTACATTAAAAAATCGAAAATTCCATGTATTTTTATTTTAAGTCGGCACCAATGTCTCATCTTTTCAAAATTATTCTTATAAGTATCGTCTAATCATACTCACAAGGAAACAGGCAGACCTATATGAGTGGTAGACTCGTAAATTACTAAGGCGTTTGGAACTTCATATTAAGGTGATTAAATTGAAATTCAGTTTTCAATAGATTAATGTAATCAAATCCTCCAAAAGTCGTTGTTTAATTAATGCGGAATTCTCCCGAAACAGAAAGCGGTATTTTACAGCAGCCATACTTTCTATAAGTTTGTAAAACCTGAAATTGACGAGTATTACCTCTTCTTCGCAAGGTTTCCATGTTAGTTGACTACACTTTTCAGTTAAATGCTTTCCATTTCTAAGGCTACGAAAGAAAAGCACTTCAATCGTTATTGTGTAAAAGAAATAAATTGCGACTTTTATAAGTTATTTTTTAGTAGTTTTTTTGTCTATTACTATAATAGTACTTACTTCTAAGAATTGCTTTCTGGAAAAAATATTAATTTACATAACCATACATAACCATGACTATAGCACCTGATGGCACAAACTGTAATGTTTGGTAGTAATATTTCATTACAAATGCTAATATCGTAGTGTTGCACGTTTGAAGAAATGCCTTTATATAAAATTTGGAATGCCACTAGGCAGAAGAAATCGTTCTTTTCTGTTAAAAACAACGAGTCTTTATACGAAAATTTAATTTGCCAATGTATGTTCTGCATTTTTGGTTGTTTTTGAACAATTTCAGCTTCGTTGAAATTTGAAATCGATAGGGAAAAATTGGTATTAGAAGAAGATGACACATTATGCGACGCGGACGAAGTATTTACATTACTATCGGGTAAAACATTTATGATTCTGCAAAAGAACGAAAAATGGATGCCGTCATCCATATCCATCAATTTTGAAAAACCATCAGGAAGTCTTTCAGAAACTTCAACGAATACGTATTTCAGTACGTCTTCATCAGATCAAGAAAACGCATTTAACGTGACAGAAATCGAGAAAATTGAGAACGAGTGTACTAACAGTGGAACCACAAATACTGCAAGCAATAGCGAATTTATGTGGAGTACATATAACGTTCCATGGGATTTAATTTCTCTAGAAATCAAGCATGCATGTGAAAGTGGAAAACGCGATAAACATAACAAACACCACAGTCCACAGTGTATCCAAACGATATCCTAATACGTTTACTGACCCAGTTGGAGATGGAACTGTTTTAGGTAATGGTCTAACTGTTCTATCTTCAAAACTTCACGAAAGATATACATATCTCAACAGACCACATAAAAGACAAGTGGATGGTACTATACCAAGCATAACTACCAGGCGTTTGAAAAGTGTTATAAATTCACCAGCCGGTTGTGTAAATTGGCAACCCGCAGTAGGAACATTTGATTCAGAATTAGTGAATAAAACATTTACATAAATTTATGCAGAACAAAGAGTCCTTCTTAATAATATACAAAATCCTCCAACTTTGAATGCAATTAAGGACAAATATCCAGAGTTGTTAAAAAAGGAAAATATCTTTGCTCATTTTGAAAAACTAACAGACGTTAACGTTAGATGTACTACAGAACTTATGAAGCTAAAATCAGAAATTATGACGTTTGGAGTTCAGAAGAAATATCTAACGTAGTAACTACCTACGAAGGTTTTAATTTAAGATGTCTTGAAGTCTATTCTAAACATTTGCATGAAAATGTTGGCGATTTTTACTGCACGGCAAAGGTACGTAAAGACGGTTGCCTGATTATTATGGACTGGTAAGATATGTTTCAGAATTTAGACCCCGCAACACCAAGGATATCTGGCGTTCTTTTTTTTCAACAAAACGATGAATTTCCGATGGCTTAACAGTCGAGCGATGGATTGGTGGATGGTTTTGTTGAAAAAAAGAACGCACGAATAGCTAGCCCTTGTTTGATAACCCTTGGTAGGCAGTTTCTACGACCAGAGCTGGGCATTTTGTCATCAAATATGCAATGAGTCATATTTACAAAGGAAACACAGCGATCAGCTCTATTTGTATTGCATTATATTTATTCCATTATATTTCAGGAAATGACGAACAAACAAAAATATACATATGTGTCGAAATCAAAATTCTAGGCGAAAATTATGAACATTGTTTGAAGACCTTCGTTACTGCGTTTTGTTTATTTAATTTCAATATGCAATATCCACAATCTTGTCATTATACTTTGGAAACGGTGCAACGGTATCATTTTAAAATTCGCCCTGATGCAGGAAGTAAGTCAAAAAGAATGGCTATTGCCAAGAAGAAAGTCTTCTCCCTGATAAGGCAACTAAGTAATCTTTAAACTTGTACAATAAACAGTTGAATGTAGGCTTTCACGACCGTAATCCATAGTAGAAATGTCTTTCGGGTGATATCGTGTAGTTAATATTTTACTTGACGTTTCGCTGACCATGCTGTCAGCTTCTTCAGACTGCTCTCAAGACTGCCGTTGTTGTCTTTTGCTCCTCGTTATATATCCTATTTCTGTTCCGCTTTTAGTGATAAATAACCGTTCTGCTTTGCTGATCCATAACCGTTCCGTTCCGCTGAATCGCGTCGTTCGTTGTATGACGACTCCGTAGTGCTAACTTCCACGCTTTGTGTTGCCGATCTAGTATCCATCTTCGCGATTGAAGTTGTTGGTGTTCTTCATTATTTCTATGGATTCGCGTATTATCCTCGGGTAGTAGTGGCTGGTCCTGGCTAATACCTTAACGTCGCTGTAGCTTATGCGGTGGTCTCCTTGTTGGTGCAGGTGTTCTGCTACTGCAGATTTTTCAATATGCGTAAGGCGTGCGTCTCTCTCGTGTTCTTTCACTCTGCACTGAATACTCCGTCCTGTTTGACCGATGTAGCTTTTTCCACATTGGCATTTCAGTTCATATATGCCTTTTGCTCGTAGTTTCGACAACACGTCCTTCTTAGGAGCGAGTAGCTAGTCGATTTTGGTCACCGTGTTGAAACGTGTGGTGATGTTTTTTCTCCTAGGGTGAGTCCGGCTATGTATGGAAGGTACGCGTATGCTGCTGGTTGTTGTTGGTCTTCGTCTTTTCTCTGCTCTCGTGGCTTCTTATATCTTTTGTACTGTAGCCGTTCTTCTGCAGGGCGTTTTTGACGTGTTGTATTTCACTATTCCTGTGATGTTTATCGCTGATTTTCTCCGCTCTTCTTAACAATGTGTTGATGAGGGATCTCTTCTATTGAAGGTGGTGGTGAGATGTTGCATGCAGGTACCGGTCTGTGTGAGTCTTCTTACGGTATACACTGTGGCCCAGTTTGCTGCTGTCAGTGCGCTCCACTAGGACATCTAGGAATGGTAAGGTGCCGTCTTCTTCGATTTCCATGGTGAAGTTAATGTTTGCGTGTTGTCTGTCGATGTGTTGCAGGAATTCCTCTAGAATTTTTGGTCCGTGTGGCCATATGACAAAAGTGTCATCTACATATCTGAACCAGCATTTAGGTTTCATCCTGCTGGATTCGATGGCTTCTTGTTCGAACGCTTCCATAAAGTT
Organism: Oryctes borbonicus; assembly: GCA_902654985.2. Lineage (NCBI taxonomy): Eukaryota > Metazoa > Arthropoda > Insecta > Coleoptera > Scarabaeidae > Oryctes > Oryctes borbonicus. The sequence goes on from LR736872.1 coordinate 543,718, forward strand.
GTTGGCGATCACAGGTGACAGGAGGAGATCCCATTATAGCGCCACTCGCTTGTTCGTAGAATTCTCCGTTCCACAGGAAGTAGGTCGAAGTAAGGCAGAGTCTCGCCAAATTAATCAGATCCGGTTGTAGTCCTTTTGGTATTAGTTGTTGCCTGATGATCTCTAGTGTTTCTTGCACTGGTACATTGGTGAAGAGTGATTCGACGTCGAAAGATACCAATAAATCTTCCTTTGTTATTTCGTGTTGTTGTAGTATCTTGATGAAATGTTTGGAGTTCTTCACAAAGCTTTTGGTGTTCCCGGAGTATTATGCTAGTTGTTTTGCGACATATTTGGCTAATTCGTAGGTAGGTGAGCCACATGTACTGACTATCGGTCTGAGAGGGTTGCCAGGTTTGTGTATCTTTGGTACAAAAAAAAAACAATTAAATAATTTTTCATTCGCGTATGGTTTGTAATCAGCAAAATTATGTAACAATATACAAAGCATATGTAGTCAATTACAAGGCGTATGGAATAATTTACAATGACGCTTGAAAAATCGCAATGCTTAAACGTTTGTTGGAAATTATTGCTGCTGCACGAGTATACCGTGACAATTGTCTTCGACCCAAATATGGGTATTGTCTATTGAAAATTCCTTCATTCAAAAATGAATCTTCATCGGAACAGTAGTTGAAAACTCATCTTTTTCGATTGTTTGCTCTTAGCGAATTGTGCCCTAACAGAAAAATCACTCGGAAGTAGAACATGAATTATCTGCAGGCGAAAAGGATGTAATTGCTACTTGTGCAAAACATTCGATATAATTCTGCGATCGACACCTATAAAATTTACAATAGCACGTGTACTCGATGGATTTTCTTCAAAATGTTGTGTTAAGGACCTCTTGCTAAAATCAAGTGTACGTACTGACTGCTTTCTGCTATGTCATGTTTATTAATTTTGAAGGCACCTTTTTCTCTCAACGGTTGGTCGATGAATGTAAACATTAACAAACTTTCTCTGGACGCATTTAGGCGTGACTGCAGTGAATTGTCTCCTGCCGTTCCATGCGTCCGCAATTTCATTCCAAGTAGTAGGTGTATATTAACAATTATCAGTGATACTAAATAAGACAAAGTGTAATGTACCAACCCACTGTCACGTATGCATATGAGAACGATGTCTATAATTAAATAAGACGTAATGTTATATGTATCTATTATGCATAATGTTACCATTTACAGATTTATTGTATTGTTCTATCACAGACCATGTGCTTCGCTATAATCCTAGATTAAACAATTAAAGAATTATCTTGTTTAAACTCAACTTATTGTTTCCGTATTATTTACATTTTTCATCTTAACATTTTCACAGAAATCGGAAGCGACCATTGAGTTTAGATAATCGATACACACACAAAACATGAATATAAATACCCTCGTAAAGATTGATCTGAACAGTACTCTACTCATAACGACCGAATAAGCAACTCCCCATACATCGTCATATATGTATATATATATATATTTTTTTTCTTAGATAGTGTAGTTATAAAATAAACGTATTACAAAGATTCAAGTGGTGTTTTATTTCTTCGGTACTGAAGAAACGTTTTCGAAGTTCATTATAAAAGCAACTCTTTTCTTCACAAGTATTACTAATTAACAGACAACTTTGACAAGCGATCTGACAACTAAGTGAAACCTTTACACATAAAATTTGTTTATAGCAGAGTAATCCATCAATAGGTGTTGAATAAATTGCAATCTCCAAGGTGTTTAACTTAAAAAAAAACTTTTATTTCCGGCATAGAATCTTCTATTTTGGTTTTAAAAGTTGTTTTTCCGCACCCGGTATTTACCATTAAATCCTGTTTATTATTATTGTTTGGGCTCACACTCCGTAATACTCATATTAACTTTCCAGCGAAAAAGTTGAACATCCCCTCTTGAAGTTTAGAGACGCATGTTTTCTATTCCCCTGAGACTAATAGCAAATAACGTGCGCATACACGTGTTTCGTGACGCAGCAGAGGTCTGCAAAATGACGTCACGGTCGCCATATTATCGCATGACGTAGAGGCGATCGATATACATAACTGCAGTGCTACTAGCGGAAAGCAGAATCTTCCTAGTGAACTAAATACTGGAGTACGAGGGTCAGATCTCTCCACCGTACGCCCACAGACTCGGCGGTTGTTAGAACGGCTCACAGGAAAAATATACTTATTTATACGGTGCGATCGGTAGCAATTGTCGTCGGCGCCGTACTTGCAGGAGCTGATTAATTAACACGAGTTGAGGCATATGCTTAGAAGCGTAAAATTGGACCGTGTTCGTAATAATTGGAATTGGTGGTTGCAGTAATACGTATGAGTTTTTTTACGATGTAATTTTGTTATTGTAAAGTTTTGTTTTTTAAATTTACTCTAAAATATTAGAATGCTTGTATAAGACTGCGTTGATCAAAGAGTAAATCCTGCGGAAGGCGGCTGGTGTGTGGGGTGTAGTATTTGACTAGTATTATATAATAATTTGCTTATGCGAAATAGAACAACCTGTATTTTTCTAGGCGCTTGTTTTTGCATTTTTTATTCATTTTAGCACATTTGCTTGTAATTATCAGAATTCCCAAAATTGGACTTTGTTGTTGCCACCTGAATGAAACATCATTTCTTATAAATAGCCGATTCCAAAACTGGAATTGCTCTAACAGGGTAGGATTTCGACTTTATCTCCGCGAGATATACCAATTTCAATCTATGGCACTTCGTGTCTTCAACGTCCCGTTTTAAACATTATTAGACAAACTTTTCTAGCATTTCCTGATAATCTCGCAAAACCGCTTGAAAATGGTTACTTGGTGTTTTCAGGGTCAATCAGAGTATCTCCTTGCAAAAGCATTCTGGAGAAAATTTTCTTTAAATAAAGTTTATATGAGTCAAAATAAGGTTTTTAATGTCAAGATTTTAAGTAGACGCGTGTTTAATCCGATAATTTAATCCCCACAGCAAAATCAAGGTCACTCACCCCTGATCCAAGCAAATTTGATGTAGAGTAATTTTGACCAAATGCATTCCGAGAAAATTGGTATATCTCGAGAAAACAAGTTGGATGGAAACAAACGAAAATGTATTTTGAAGGGGAAGAGTAATATTAAATGATAGCATAGGCAGAAATCAACAAAAAAATTCGGTATCCTTAGAGCATAATTTCTCACCGAAGACGACCTTTTTGGCACTTTGAGGTTAGCATATCACGAGATCACGACGTGCTAGAGCAATTTTGCGGACGGACTTGGACTCAGCGTCAAAAGTTGTGCAAAAAGTGAGCTGTTAAATTACAGTATCACCTACTTACTTAAAACTGGATAATAACACAATGTCAAAAAATTACAAAAAAAAAATATTTAATGTCAAACTTTTTAAAAACCCCTAATAAAAGTTTTCCCTTTTGTGACACATGCCTAGGCGGCAACATATACGTACGTACTTATCAGTGCATAATTTAAAAATATCTTTAATTCCGACCTCAAAAAGTTCTTTTTAAAAAAAGAGAATATAATGTACAGTATGCTATTTTTGAATTGTACACCGTACTATGAATACTTTTTTGTTACAAATACATTATAACACAGCATAATAGTTTTTTAGATATTTGCAGTTAAAAAACAATTCTCTTATCTTTATATTTCATAACATGACAGCGTTAATAAAAATCCGAATCTTGTGGTAAACAGCTAGTATAGGGCATGTAATGTCTGACTCGTATAATGAGGTGGCCTGTCATTATGCAGAGTATTCTAAATAAATTGCCGAGGTGAACAAAATTCTATAAACCCTGTTGCCTGAATATCTAAGGCTTGTATTAACCGTATGCTACACCTGTATATAGTTTAAACAATATATTTTTTTAATTAGTTATATTTAATTATAATAATTTAGCAGCTTAAAAGTTGCCTCAAAGTATGATGGAAGTGATTGGGTTTCTAGAATAACTGCACAGTTCAGTAATTTTGAAAAAGCCAGCAACATGACTGGCGAAACGTCAATAATTTTTTTCAACCAACACGACTAAACCCGAAATATTGTCATTTTTTTAGTTTAAAAGAAATTACATATGTGTTTGAATTAAGAGCGTATGATGTTTGCCATTAGAAAGCCGGGGACTGGTAATAAGTTAACTTAGTATTCATTTGAAGGAAACGTATGGTTTATATGGAACTAAACTTTTCTCGTACCACGTTTGTCACGTGTTTGAATTAAACCGGTAGAATTTCTTGATATTTTGAGAAAATAATGTTCTTCTTTCAAGAAATTATTCATTTGCTTATATATGAGTAAGAGAGCTGCTTTAATTAAGGAATTCTCACTTGGTTCTAGAAATTATTTCTGTCTCAGTCAAAAATTAAAACCAAAAAAATTATGTTGCGAAAGGAAATATATATGCCAAGAATAAGAATTAAAACAAATGTGGAAGTTGAATCAAAATTCAGTTGAGCGCTAAAAGATAGTTCCTTACTTGACAACTGCTGACGTAAGATCTCGAAATTTCAAGATTATTGAAGAAAGGACCCTTGTTCGCAGTATGTCAAATTATCTTTGGCATTAATGATGGTTAGTATCTTTTACGTGTTTGGCAAAATGAATGACGATATGATCTTGCTTAATCTTTAGCGTGTAAAGACCCAGTTACATGTTACACGGTGCGTAGTCCGAGGTTCGTCATGTCAGGTTCGTTTTAACTTATTAAAAAGAGCGGCATTTCACAAAAATCCCCAATTATGTCATGTAAATTATCTCTAAAACTGAGGTAGGTAAGTATATAGAATATTGAAGAAAGTTAATATGAATTGATGAGATATCAATGTAATAATATACAAGCGTTCCGTAAAAAGATGCCAAACCTACATCCTGTGCAACACCTTAAATATTTAAATATAATTTTGTGTTATCCAGCCCTTGTCTTTGAATATTTTTTAAATTTGAAGTGGAATTATAATCTATTTACGCACTAAGTAAACACGCCGTACTTCTTAATCAAAACTACAGAATTCACAGTTATTCGGATTAACACCACAGAAAACGGAATTATTTCCTTGAACATATAGTGAGTTTATAAGATAGTTTATAGCAATGTTGTTAATCGAACGCATGGTGGCAAGAAAACATATTTTAGTACTCCTTTAAATAGTACAACTTGTCTATTCTTGAAATTTTTAAGAAACTTAACTTGTTAGTGAGCTTCTTGCCGCCCACGATGGCGTCTGTAGCTCCCTTCATGAGCATGTTACACTGGGTGCTCTATATTTTCCGGTTACGTACATTGAAGGATCAAGAATCTATTTATGAACATTTAAGTGCATCTTTTATATCTATATCTTTATTTCTTATCATCCTTAAACACTACCTCTAAGCTTTCATCTTCAAATTGCAACTAGTATGTTTCATAAATAGCTTAACCATAATTGAAAAATAGGAAGTTTCTACAAAAGTAAAAAATACGTAGTCGTATACAAGGCATTTCTTTCAGGGATCAGTATTAAAAATAATCCTTGACATCGACGATAACAGTTTTCGAAAACATCGATGGCTCGAAAACTATAATAAATATCATACACTGTTTTTAATATCGAGCGATGGTGGTAAACAAATACAACCAAAACAGCAGTAGATAAGAACAAGTTATACTTTTTAAGTAAATAAATTTTCGAATTAAGTTTAAGGAACAAATTTCAATGTTACATTTTCATTGTGATTATAGTAGCGTACGATTCTTATTGACTGTATCCTATAGGAAGTGACGATTAAACCGTCACATAGGTTAGCCAAATACTAGAGTGCGCTGAAAATTTGTTTTCGAAAACATTTTTGATACTGATCATTCAAATAAAATATGGTTCTTTCGGGTTATACTGCAAGTGAATGTCAACTTGCTTATTTTAAATAGAACACTGTGCATTTTTTTTTTCGTTTGCTAATGATACAGTATTCTATGTAAGCCAATGTTTTCGAGAAAAATTGACTTTAGTGATTTCTGACGTTTCATCGACAGCGGAATGAAAATTCAATAACAGAAAATGCGACCAAAGAACAATTGGATTTATATGTACAATATATGGAAAAGACTGCCAGTTTAAAAATAGAAAAGTTACATACAAAAGGTGCGTAGTTACGAGAGAACATTTTCCCGTTATGTAGTCAGTTGTAAATTGTAAAATTACTAATACAAGGCGATACAAAAAGTTGACTTATATATTAAACAACAAGACGAATAACTCATTTATTTTAGATGTAACAACCTGTATATTATCAGCCTTGATCATATACTATAAGAGTTTGACGCCCCATATCTGTCTCAAATAATTTAGGAGTTATTTGAATTTGTTCGTGTTACGAATAAATTCGAATAAAAAATTACGCAATAAAAAGGAAAACATATGAAATAACAATATAACAAGTAAATGAGCTGAAAATAATCAATAACATTTTATAAAATGTGTTCGAAATTAATAAGTAAGATTAAAAAACCTTCGTTAGAAAACCTCGAATTATTAATAATTAATAATCACGCCCTTGTATTTGACAATGAGAGATCTGAGGCTTCTATCAAGAAATGTCTTTCAGATAGCCAACAAAGCCTAAAACAACAAATTCTAAGGAAAAGACAATTGAAATAGGCTTCTATGGCCAGAGTCAGTTAAAAGTAAAGGTGTTCCAAGTTTGGACCGTGTCATGGTTAATCGAAAACTCGACGTCTCACAATCACATGGGGCTACTGTACGAAGAATTCATTTTTTGTACAGCAGCGACGCAATATGCAGCAGCCCAGAAGAAGCTCCATACAACTGAGAGCGAAACGTCGGCATTCTCACGCAATTACGACGCGGTTTCGACCCGGAAACTCAAATTCTTTAAAAGAAAACAACGACCGCGGAAGTCTACAACAACATCAATGAAAATTTCTTTTTCTCAAAAACGATATAGAGAATTCTTGACGGGATTTACGTAAAATAATGTGTGCTATCAGGAATTGAAAAATATAGAGGGTGTTGTGTTTGAAAAAGCAAGTTGACATTCGGTTCCGTTTCTTTATAGCTAGGCTTCTTGTGTTTACGTTCGACATTTGTCAAATTCAATTTATCGTTTATTGTAGTATTGCCTTTGTTTTCCATTCGTTAATATAGCATTTTAGAAAAAATAAATCAACTTTATTTTCTTATTTTAAATGGAACATTCCGCATAGCTTTACATTTTTACAACACCACATGTTAGTCTTTAGCTTAAGAAATATTACGATGTGTAACAATAGCGGTTTTAGTAATTTCTAACAAATGAACAAGTTTCTGCCTACCCGGTGTCATTAACGCATGACTATATCTCTTGGTAATAAATGGCGACAGGAAACAGTTTTTGTTAAGAATCTATTCTATGAAGCTTAAATATGTAATTAGGATTTGTTGCACTTTCTTGACATTTAGGGTTTTATGGAGTTTCTCGTCAGGTTCCATAGAGAGCGCCTTGCGAATTTGGAGAAATTTACGTACATTGTAATACATATTTACAATGTACGTGAATTTCTTTGTGACTTAGGTAATGCTAATTTAGGGATAGGGATTAATTAAAATACTAATTTTGAAGTTGTGAACGCAGCTTACGCGAAATTTCATAAATATTTATGTGACTGTATAGCAACGTAACTCTCACGTATACAGATGAAAAGCAACAATTGTAAATAAAAACTCCCATAAAATTAAATTAAGTGTTGTTAAATTTTACTCACACTGCTCGGCGGTGCAGCAAGTATGAGAAATTGATTGATTAGTTATTCGTCAGACGTAGTGTACCCATTAAGCCTTAGATATTAGCAGTATCACAAAATTTTTGTTATTTGTTACCTCAAAATTGGTAATTTAAAAATGTACCTGTATATTAAAAAATACATGTCTGTTATTGATGTCAAAAACTGCAAATATTATTTGGAACAGAGCGATGACATTTTTCATATTTTAGAAGAATAAATAATAGAATAGTTTTGTTTTGCGGCGTTTTTCACATATGACATTTGTTTGTGCCACTTACATCGCAAATCGATACCGAATATTGAATGTTCAAATACACTTACCCGAAACCTTAGATCCAAGAGAAATGAGATGCCTTTTTCTCTATTTTGTTCGACTCAATCTGTTGATCTGAACTTTTTTTAATGCAAAGGATTAGATTTTCAATTTTCAGTATGTGTGCATGCGTTGCGTAGAATCTCTTGTTAGTTTATTTTAACGTCCTACAAACATTTCCGGTATCTAACGGTTCTCTTTGATTCGATACTTTCAAATCATCAAATGCATACATCTAGTTTTAGGTAAAAAACTTGACATTTTTGCTTCATTTATTCTTAAAATACTTTCCTCGAATTTACCTTAATTTAAAACAATTATTTCGTTTTGTTTCAGACTCATGTTCGGTTACGTTACTACCAGCATAATGGTACAAAAACATAAATGTACGTTGGCATTTATATACAAGGGAATCGAATGTGCTTTCTCAAATGGTAGTACATGTTGATCCTATGGATTTCGCAAACATCGATATATTTGGTATTACTACACAGAATCGTTCACGACTGACGTCCTATTAGGACGTATTCCTGAAAGTAACGAAAATATTTTTTCAAAATTTTGATGGGCTCTAAAAATATGTTTGGTTTCATGACATTCTTGATTAAAGCGAAAACAGAATTAGCTTTCTTATTTCAAATAGAACGTCCTGCGAATAATGGAGTCTTTGCAAAGCCCTCACAAAATTAATAATATTGTCTAATTTCCTCCTAAAAATTTTGTCGGACGTTTGAACTTCAAGTTGAACATATAAATATCTTTTTCGTGATATTAGATATGCAATTTACTTTTGAGATTCTTATGACTGACATAAATAGTTATTTATAATCATAAATAAATATTAAGAATATACATACATATATACAAAATGGTTTAGATTTTATCTCTGAAAATGTCGCTGGCGATTTTTTAAGTAATTTTAGTCAAGAAAATTTTAATGAACGTGAGTTTTAGTTTTATGATACAGCAAATTGATTACTTTCGAAGAAATGTTCTTTAAATATTTAAAAAATTGATAATTACAATAATGACGATGGACTTCAACAAAAACTCAAGAATTTGAATGTTTTCTATTTGCGGTACTTATACATAACATTAACGTGAACATATTTCCCGTTATCACATAATTTTAGCATCATGCAATTACAAAAATTAGGCAATACTTTAATGGGTAAATAAAGAACTTTTTATGTCGAACACTAACAAGATTGACAGGTGATAATAAAAACTTACTCATTAAATTGTCAATAATTTGATTCGTAATGGTAGAATACCATGTATGAACCAAACTGCAGCATTTTTTATCTAAAGCGAACAAGAACTTTAACAAACAACCAAAACTAGTGGTGTGGAAAATATTCTTAAAGAAGGGACACTAGGTCCAGATCTCCTACTAGGTTAAATAACTTATCATTGGTAGTACCAAAACGAAGAGCTCATTTTAACATTGATACTGCGACAAATTTCGAATTATTGCAATTAGCCACTTTTTAAATACTCAAAGGACAAATTTTTTTCAGAAAATATTCAATTTTCTGTACCTTGAAAACAAAACTTCGAAGGCATTTGTTCATTAAAACTTTCCTACCTAAAATTATTTAAAAGAACGCTAGTGACATTTTCATAGATAAAATCTGTATACTGCGTGTCCACCTCGTGCATTCCTTTCCAAAGCAACTTAGAGAAAAAATTTTCAAATAAAAAATAGCCAGATATAAATTTTGCACAATATAAAAGTATAAACTTGGTCTTTCTAGTGGAATACCCAGTATATTATGACGAGGAGATGGCGTCTTCCCTATACTATTGCAGAAACGCATAGATGCTTTCCTTCCCGTCATTATACCCATCAGTCTCTCCTCACTACTGCCCAAGGGAATGGAAAAGGCATTAGATCAGTAAAAAAATCTGCTTCATCCTAACCAACATGCCTATCAGAAGACAAAATCAACAATGACGGCCTTCCAGTGGGTTACAAGCCGATTGGAGGCGTTGTTTATTGCAAAAGAAAGCTCTATGTACCTTCTTGGACATAGAAGGTACATTTGCCAAAGGTTTTCACTCATCGGCTACAAAATGGCTTAAAGCCTTGCTCCAAAGTTTACGCTGGGATCCGAAACGGCAACAATTAGGACAGACAAAGGCTATCCCCAAACAGAGGTCACCTTTGCTCTGGTGTTTTGTTGCGGATGACCTCTTACAGAACTTCTAAGGGTATGAGGCACAAGAGTACGATGATGTAATAATGATCCGTAGAAAATGTGGAAGAAACATCATACCGCAACTTATACAAAGATCTTATGACGACACATATAAATGGTGTCAAAATTATAGCCTGCACACAAATCCGCAAAAAAGCTTACAATCATCTCTTTTCCTAAGAGAAGCAAAGTTTGTCTAAAAACACCATCCACCGAAGGGGAAACCACTAGCTTCAGCGATGAAGCTAAATACTTGGAAGTCACGTTCGACAAAAGACTAACATGGAGCTCTCACATGTCCAACAAGAACTGACCTAAAATAATCTTTTGGTCATATACAGTAATAATCAGACCCGTGATCACCTATGCCTCTTTGGTTTGGTGGCGAAAGACAATTCAGAAGGCTGTGCAATAGCAGCTTTAGAATAACAAATTCAGAAGCTTGCATGTCTCAACATCACAGTTGTGAGGCATACCGTTCCATAGCGGCCCTGGAAGGCCTTCTGGGTTTAACGCCGTTTCACGTCCACATTCAGAAGCAAGCTATATCGAGTGCCCTCATTTTGTAGAATGAAGGGACTTCAGCCTGGGGATCTTAGAGGGCATCTCAGAATCCTTGAAGATCCCAACTTCTACTATCTGATGCACATTGCAAAGGACACAATTCCTAGTAAATACAATTTTGATCAGCTCTACAAGATGATCCGTACTGAGTGGGCATTCGGTGAGCCCCGATGCAAAATAGCTATCTTAGGATGGTACACGGACGGTTCGAGTATAGAAAGTGTTGGAATAGGTATAGGCATTAGTGAGCCTAACCACCAGCTTAAAATGCCTACAGGACTTCACACCAACATATTTCAAGCAGAAATTTCTGCTTTGAACCTGTGCGCCATAAAAAGTCTCGAGTTAGGGATATGAGGCACTACTACAAATATATCCAGCGACAGTCAGTTCTAAAGGCTATTAAGTTCTACATATATGAATCTAGTTTGATACACGAATGTGTATACAACGTACGGCAATTGGTATACAATATCACCACGCTACTTTACGATGGGTCCCAAGCCACCAATGAATTGAAGGAAAGGAAGCTGGTCAAAGAAGCAGCGAGCATGCCATTCATAGATCCTAGCGCATTTTTTGGTTTCCAAAAGAACCACATAAAGCAAGCAGCGAAGACATGGGAGTACAATCAACGGGTTTTGTACTGGTAAGTTGTTCAAGAACAGGCGAAAGCACTCATATTAGGCTCGCCAAACACAACAAAAATAGTGTTATCGTTTAGCAAAAGGAACCTTAGATTACTGGTACGAGTTCATGTAGCTTTGAAATATCACTTATTTGAATTAGGAAATACTGACGATCGAATCTGTCGTCTATGCCAAGAAGGTCTTAGAGTAGTACTAAGATTCATTAAAAACCGTCAACTATTCTAATATACACAAGGGTATTTGTGCCATTGCCCAACTTTAATCATAATAATAAGTTAACATCTTCACCAGGATTAGTAACTATGAAAAGTGCTTGTATCACGAACGATACCAGTCGCAGAAGCCCATTGAATAATATTGTAAAGTTTTCAAATTTTGCAATAAAAATATAGTTTTGAAAAACATCATAAATTGATTATAGATACTATATATACGAAAAACTGTAAAGTAAAACACGAAACAGCAGAAACCTGTTTGTGTTCTAAACACAATTCGAGTAAAAGAGTAGGTTTAAATTTGGCGAGGTTGCTAAATTTTGTCTTTGTTATGAGCCTTATTGTCGTATTCGAAATTTTTATATAATGATACGTTCTTTCTCTCCAATCATGGTTGGTGGTAATGATGAGAAAATGGACCTGTGACAAATGACATTCGAAGTAAAAGAAAAACAAAAAGAGCTAATTTTCTTCTTTTACTTCTAGCACCTTTATCTGGTCTTGTAGAAAAAAACTAAACTCATTTTCGAGGCTACTTTCGATCTTCTATTTAATGGCGTACTCTGGCCAACGGCAATTATGAATGAACCGAAACGCACGTGATACAAAAATTTCTACCACGCCTGGCCAAGCAAACAAGGCCCGAAATATATGTGTCAAATTGATCGCTTCTACCTACGTAGGAGAAGAATCTCTATTAACAATGAAATACAGAGTTTTATTCAATAATTACATAATCTTAATTAATAAGTTTTCCAACATTGCTAAAATAGTATGTAGGGATATATTTGTAAATTCTGCTGCATACAAAGTAAGTCCTTAGAAAAAGATAGAAAAAAAGTACTTTCTGCAAATGTTTATTTATTTTTCAACATAATCCCCATTTAACTTTATACACTGTTCCAAGCGCTTCTCTAGCTTTTTTAAGCCCTGCAGATTTCGGAAGGTCTTCAAAATAGACATCTGTTTGGGTGACGACTTCCTTGTTCAACATGAGCCATTGTCCGCCGAGTCATTTTTTTTTATTTGGAAATAAAGAGAAGTCACTGGAGGGCCAAATCCAGTGAATACGGTGGATGTTATATTAATTCGAACTTTAATTCCATAATTTTGGTCATCAAAACTGCGCAGTGCAATATCCTGATGGAAGATGATTCTTTTGTTTTTCAAATGAGGACGTTTTTTCTCGATTTCTTAGCTCAACCAGTCCCATAACGACACGGCCGGGTGTAGGGACTTGAGTACTCCAATGAATCGGAGAGCTATGCCAGCGGTAGCAATGCTACTGGTAGGGACTACGTGAAGGGTCAGACTAAGAGAGATACCGAAGACTCAAATCCAAGGTGCAAGGCAAGGTACCGAGAGATGAATTGTTGCAGGGGTTAATTTGCGGTCACGAATCTTCTTTTGCTAGCACTAAGCGACACTTCCTTGAAAAATAGCCTTACCTGGTCATGCGGGCTTTGACTGGGCTGACCGTTACTTCCCTAGCTTCTCATGGGAACAACATGGAAGAAAAACATAAACATAAAAAAACAAAAAAATCAAGGCTAACATCAAATCAGGTTCTAAGGCTGAAGTGCCAAAAGAATAAAGTAATGGGCATCCTAAAGCTGAGGGGCAAGGAACCTCAAAGAAAACCGAAACTTGTAAAAGCCGCATCGGTAACGCTGAGCAGAAGATTGGACCAAGAAGGCCTAGATGTGACTTTACTGCAGGAACCGTGGCCATAGCAGGGGTAAATAAGAGACCTGTCGCTGAAAGGTAAGGTGTTACAAAGGAACGGTTCGACCAAGGGCCTGTATAGCGTGTAGTAACACTGGAATTAACACATGCGTATTAATTCCAGTGTTTTGCACTGATGATTGTGTTACAGGAACCCTAACAGCAGACACGATAGAGAGAATGAAAATCTGGGTGGTGTGCTCTGCCTATCTGCCGGGAGATGCGACGTGCCCTCCACGTATAATAATAATAATAATAATAATAATAATAATAATAATAATAATAAT
>LR736872.1:557472-619175 GCA_902654985.2 Oryctes borbonicus
AATAATAATAATAATAATAATAATAATAATAATAATAATAATAATAAAAATAATCGTCGCATATTGCGTGGAAAAAGGCCTTCAACTCGTTATGCGGTGCGACGCCACCACTCACCACATTGCGCGGGGTAGCACAGACGTCAACAAAAGAGGCGAGCCTCTATTTCGATTTATCTCGGTGAAAGGGTTATTATAGCTAGCGTTGGTAATAAACCTACCTTTGTTACTAAAATGCGAAAAGAAGTCTTAGACATCACAATTTGCACGGGCAGCGTCTGTGATTTGTTGGTAACCTAAAAACAACCCTCTCGGAAACCACGTACAGAAATCCCACAGAGACAAACTGACTAGGGTACAAAGGGTCCCTTTAGAGAGTCTTTCGAGGGAAGTACGGCTTCAGTGGGAAATCTTGAAAACTGCCCAGAAAACAAACCGGTTAGAGGGCAATAAAACAGCGTGGTAGAGCCACGGCCTCGCCAAACTAAGGGTTGAAGACTGTTTGACAAGGCAAATGAAAACCACGACTGGAACACCTACAGGGTAAAACTCACACAGTACAACAAAGAAATCCGAAAAACTAAGAGGAAGATTTTGCGAGGAGGTCGACAGTAACCTCGCATGCTCCAGAATCCATACATCCTGGTTGTTCTGAAAACGAGATAGGTATTATTAGAAAGAATGACGATACCTATACTGAAACTATCGAGGAAAGTTTGTAGGAGCTTATAAAGGCCCACATTCCAGCCTTAATAATTCTAGCAGGGTCACAGGAGCCAATGTTTCTCAAGCAATGCCAGGTCGACAGAGCTGGAAATTAACTACAAAGATGATCAGACTAAATAAGATGCTTAGCATATATGCCAACCCAGTGGCGTATGACAAAGGTCATATTCATACTCAAAGTGCCCTCTTTTCTACTAAAGACGTTGGTCAATAATATTATTGAATATAATGCCAAATCACACATTTACTTTCTTATAACGCTGGTTTTTCCGATTATTACGAAAATTTGATTTCCCTTCTGCCTAATATCTGCAATTTTGGGATGACACATAACCATTAGTGGTAAAAACAACTTCATCTGAAAACAAATTTTTACGATGGAAAAATTGATGCCCCATAACATTTTATCCAACTGAAGTACTAAATTCTAATCTCCCGGGGTTCCAAAGTATGAATAAATTTGCACTTTTTGCAGTAAGCTCTTGCTTACACCCAACTCTGCCGCTCTTTTACGTAGTGATATTTTTGGATCTTCTAATACAGATCCCATAGCTAGAACAGCTAATGCAACGCCTTCATTATAATTCTCTTTTTTTCTTCTTTCTAGTAACAGAGCCAGTTTCATCAAATTTCTTAACAACCTTTTTCAAAGATTTAATGCCGGGGAGTTTAATGTTAAATTTGTTGATCGCTGTTCGATCCAATTCCATAATAAATAATAAAAATTAATCAAATAAATTCTTTCTTGCAATGTTAGTATAATTGTGATCGTTCGTGATTGCAAATGTCGTGTCACTTAAATTTGAAACAGACAAATAATTAAGTCTCAACAGAATTTCAAGGCAACAATAATTTGAGCTTTTTTTAAATTTCCAAGAACGTAGTTTCCGACTACGTCAATAGAGTAAGTGTTATTAATCCAATTTAAAACACAATTCTTTTTCATTTGTAAAGAAGGAATTATGTTTTCTAAATTGGATTAAAAATTTCGCAAGCTTGAATTTTACTTGTTAGCTATAGTAAGGCTGGTACGTTTGTGTAGTATAACGATTACTGCGTTTCAATTTCTGAAGTATTTTCGGATATGTTCTAGTTAGCAAGGTGGACGATATTTGTGAAATTGATAATATTATTTTGTATTTGTAGTTTTAGTCTACCTACTTCTAATAGTCTAACCTCAAACAAATAATTTTAACATGCGTATCTCTGCGAACGTGATCAATTTTTTCAATTTTAGATATTTCGAACATTTCTGTATAACTCAAATGACATAATCGCCTGTGCCTGCTTTCATTTTTAAATTTAGTGAATAGTAAACAGTTTGCACTACTTCGGATATTGATAAAAGACTAACAGTTAATTCTGGCACATGTAATGCATAGGTTCACGTTAAGTCGTTATTTCCAGTTTTCACCTCTGTACTTCCACAAGTCTTAACTTATTTTACTATTCTTTGAGATAACGATATAATTCACTTGGCATTGCAGTAAATGCATGTTTAACATTTTTATAATATATATTATTGTCAATGTTACTTCTTTTAGTATTTTTGTTAAATTTACACCGACTTACATGAGAATACCATAAATCTTGAATAGAACTAAATTAAATTAAACAGAGTGCACTAAGTATTTCGGTAGACGTAAAAAGTTGGCAACAGAATATAATCAAAATCATACATAGTCAAATCACCTAAAAGAAATAGTAAAGAATCCTTAAGCTAGCTTGACACTTTTAGTACTTTAGAAAAGTTAAAATTCCTAAAATTCTGAGGAATCATTAAATATGTACATATATCTATATAGAATATAAAAGAGGTTATAATTGTTTATAACAAAACAGAAACTGTTATTCAAAAATTCGTTATATTAAGAACTTGTAAATATTAAAAAAAACATGGCATAAATTAATGTCAAATTTTAATATATGGTATTATAGCAGCGTGTGTAATTGACATTCATGATTTTTTCAAAATTTTTTAATGCGCGGTTTTAAAATGAATACGTTAATATTGGTAATTGTCATTGACATATATACATCAATTAGTTCTACAAGAAATATAGCAACAACCCAGTTATCATCAATTTCAAAACTCGTATCTGCTAACATGTTTACTGATACTAATTTTCTCTTCAACGTATGATTTCATACAATTGGTATTTTCGAATCGTACTGAAATATAAAGTTTGCAAAGTGTTCCAAATCAGCAAAGCGCTGGTACAATTTTTAATGCGTAGATATTAAAGTTTTTTACTCAATCTCAAGCTTCTTCAATAACTTTATTATCCATTACTTTTGCGCATTCTCTATTGATTTATGGCAAAGGTAACTTTCCACTGCTTTTCGTTTCGACCCCTTTCAGCTTTTCTGTGCTATTTACTTATGTTAATTTACGTAATGATAATAACAAATCTTATTTCACTTTGTAACAACCAATTTTGTCGCCATAAACGAACAGTTTTTTTAATGTTGTGTTTTGTAGCAACTTTATAGTAAACGCAACATATGGAGTAGTCCTAAGCCCATGACCTGATAAATATTTACTAGTTTGTTAAGCAGCACTTGTTACTTAACTATCTTCTTATAAATCTCCCTATTCTTTAAGAATCACTTCCACACGAAAGTATACCTGTATGCTGTACAACTACTCGTTTACTCATGTTGCTATTTCTAACCATATTTAAAATATTACTCCAACTCTTTTTGACAAATGGACGAACACATGTGAATTTATAACTGTAAGCTGCATTTTTATTGTTGAGTACTTCTCTTTTTGGAAATAAAAGTGTCCTTCAAAAGTATCCGTTTTAGATGCGTAATAAACGTGACATTTGCTTGTAAAGAGTAATTTGATAAGAAAGAGGAAAATAGGTAATTTTATCTAAAGAAATTAAGTTTTAATCCTAATTGTCAAACACGCTGTATAACCGTAATTTTCGATTAATATTTTCGAAAAATTCATTCGGTTTCTAATCCTACCCTATATAATCAACAGTTTTACAAAATTTCAATTTTCCAAGTTCCAAACACTTTCCTAGTTATAAAAGATTACATGCACTCGTCCATCTTTCAAAAATGTTCAAAAAAACCTAAATACTTCAACTATGGTTAGAAATAGCAACATAGTTGTTGTGTTAAACAAAAAGAAAATCACAAAATTCTGCTAACAAAAACTTAGTACTGGATTTAAAGGGCTGATTTATCTAACGCCGCTGTTTGAAAGATCTTTCACCTGCTCTATGAATATATGCAATAATTTACCGCGCAGCAGTACCAATCTATGTTATTCAATCAGCAGACGGCATAACAACGTAGGTAGTAGTAATAAATAAGATTGCAGAAACGGATACACTTTCCGTGTAGTTCACAAAGTTAGCAGAGACTAGACAAACTCGTGGATTGTCGACTCTCGGGGAAACCAATAGGTAACACGAACCCATTCTCACGAGACGAATAAACATGAGTCTGTCTAGTGTCTGCTAATTTCGTGAGGCGCAATTCGTTTCTGCAGGCTTAGTAATAAACATCTAATTCATCAGTTCCCAATGGAGTCCCTTGGGGGTCGTTGATATTTCAAACGGGATCAATGATGAGCAAGAGATCGATACCCAGATATGCAAATATATAACTTACATAAAACAAGAAACGGATTGAATATTTTTGAACGACTTGATTTAAAAATTACGTTAAGCAATTTTAGGCCACATATTAAAAAAGTTGTATTAAAACGTCCAGGCCAGCCATCACATTAATTGAAGTCAAACTTTCGTGCAATTACAATCTGTGATGGTGTTTCCAAAAATATTAAGTAAATAATCTAAAACCGTTTCTTTCTAAATTTTTGCTCATATTCTTAGTTTAGTTCTTATCTTTAAGTTATTTACGCACAATTATTTCTATTACGGTTATGTTGTATGTTGTATAATATAGAGAAAAATATAAAGGATCGATCCAGAAAACCATTCGTTTAAAAGGGGTCAACAAGAAGTTCCCTTTTAAAAAAAATGGTGTAATTGGTAAGAGTTACTTCGGCCGAAAACAATTTAATTAGAAATCGCAAAGGAACATTTTATTGAGCATTCGGTTACTTTAAAAGTTGTGAGCATTTCAAATAAAGTTTTTTAACATTTAAGAAAAAAGATTCCCTTTGAAGTAAATCGTATTATGTTATATTTTGTAAGAAATTAGTGTACCCACTTTAGAGATGATGTCATTCGTATGTTAACCGACCTATCCGATACAATAGAATAGTTATCCTTATCAAAGGATGAACTGTGCAACTACTCTAGCGTCACCTGTGCATTTGTCGGAGTGGTGCTCGCGTGATACCAATAGTCTTCGGTATTTGTTTAGATTTCTTATGTGGTGATAGGTGTGTTAGTTATATCAATTACCAATTAGTGTTGTTTGAAAGCAGGAGTAGTACTAAAAAAAGCAAGAGGTATGTACATATATAGTACTTTAACTATCTATTAGTAATGTTTATGTGTAATATTTGCAACACAACTTGCGACTTCAGTAATTTAGAGGAAAACCCGACGGAAAAGATAAACTCATATTAATTTATAGAGTTCATACAAAAAAATGTGGGACCAATCAAACAAAAATTGTTTATAATTTTATGCAAAGAGTGAATCTATCAATAGTTTTTCAGAAAAGTAAATGTGTGTGTTTTGGTTTTTCATTAAGATAATCTGCAATTACCTATGTACATTGTAGGGTGAATTTTATATGTACCACCCGATAACCTCATATATAATTTCTACGGGTATGTGCCTGCTACATAAATTACTTATTTACAACTAATTTAATACTTAATGGGCGTATGTAAAATATTGTATGGAGGAGATTGAAAAATAAATAAATGTTTATTAAAACGTCCTGGATTATACTTTGTTTTTAATATATGATGCCCTAAAAACGTGTGCTAACAGGTGCTATGTAAAATAAGGCGTAAATGTTTTAAAACTATGGAATAATACTACTAGAAGTAAAGCAATTTACGCGTGATATTGGGAACCTTCATGAGATTAGGAGTTTTATATAGTCAATGTAATTTGGAGATGTAAATTTTTATAGTACCTTATGTGGAAAATTACATAAATGTACAGTGAAAGAATTAAACAACGGTAGTGTTTACCAATAATGAAAGACACTTAACAATGGACTAGTTCGATGTCATATGTCAGGATTTTGAAACTGCCCTTTTTTTAGCAATAAATAAATAATAACAGTATTTAAATAAGACAGTTAGTATAGATAATCGTTAGAAAATAAATGTAATATTTAAGCTTTAGGCAATTGTTTAATAATAAAGTAAGCAGATGTTAAAATAATGCGATGGAAATACTGAAACGCCTATTTTGTCATGCATGATGTTTTCAAACATTAAACGCTTATTAAATTTGCATCGTTCAATGTAATTTCGATCCTCCCAGGTGATAAGTATTTCTAAAACGTTCGATTGCGTATTAATTACGGGCTTTCTGAAGGTTTCCGAATTTGCAAGTAAGAAATTGTTATCTAGATATTATCTATTAAATAGTAATTAGAAGTATACGCATATACTTTTATATTCAATAGTAATCAAATCTATAAATATGCAACCGCAACATTTGCCAATAAACACTGTTTTTCCTGATGCCTACTACTATTTGTATTTATTCACCAAGAATATACCCTTTATTTTACATTCAGTAGAGTGAATATGTACAATGTTCCCCAAAGATGAGATATACGCCACAACATTCATGTATCTTTTTACTGGAAAACACCACGGTTATTAATCACTATACATGTGACAACACAGCAAAGGGAAACATGTAACGAGAAATATCAAATGTGAAACAAATTGCCGTGCCAAATTTCATTTAAATATTACTTTATTCATGTACTCATAATTAAGTAAAAGAAGCAACTCCATTTCGAACCATAACGTATGTTCCAAATTGTATGTTGGGATAAGGGCTTATCTGCGGCGAGATATTTCGCAAGTTATCCGGTTTGGTTCGTAGCGTTACAAATAAATAGAAGTGTGTTCAGCGGAGGTAGCAAGTGATTGCTGACAACCCAAAAATTCAGATTTGGATGAAACTTTATAACAAACAACACAAAAGTATCGGCACATTCCACACCACACAAGTTTTGTGTGGTGTGGACCGTGTGCCGATACTTTAGTGTTATTTGCCATACTAACCTCGGTCCATGCTATCATTATTGAAGTTTTATAGGTTGGTAGAATATTTTTTTTATAACTCGAAACTCAGAAGCTACATGACACTTTTTTCAAACACAAAATATATCGATATATAATACATCGATACACCTCGCACTACACAAATTGCGTTTCGAAAATTTCTTGAACTTAGCTTGGATAAAGCTTAGAAACAATACATTGTGCAGTTAATATGACCTTATCTAAAAAGGAGTTCTAAATTTAACAAGACACCAAATTAGTTAAAAGAAAGGAGTAGACGCGCTGATAAGCCTCGTTTAACCCATAAAAGAATGAATTACGTTTAGATTGACAGTCCTAAAGATATTTGGTCACAGTAAAGCTTGTTTAATCTCCAAAAAGAAAAAACAACAAACTTAATTGACATTATCGAGGAGAGCAAAGAAGTTAAGGTTGAAATTATAAGTACAATACAAAATAGATTGTAATTCAATAATTAAATTAACAACAAATTAGTCAAAGTACTTCTTAAAATTAAGAACCTGTATTTGAGAAACGGAGAGTTCCGTGGCCCAGAAATAGATTATTCCTCAAATCTTCAATTTAGCAAGCAAATTTATATCGGTACAAACGTAATCCGAATCTAAGCGTGTGACGGTTCAAATAATGAGCTGTTCTTTCCTGTTGGATAGCTGTTACGTAGTCTTCTTACCCTCAAATGGCTGGGTATACTGACGTAAAGTTGGTTCGGCCATTCAATCACGGTGTTAGGACCTAACTCGTAAAAGATCTGCTTCAACCTCGCGTAGCAAATCCCAAGACTCTTACGGGCCCGCTCTTTGATACTTAACATGGCTTACTAACTCATCAAACAATTCTAAGAGGTGCAGAAATCAACCGTAAGTCGAAATATGAGCGACAAAACCAAGGTACATACTTAACGGTTGATTACAGTTCCACCACAAAACACTTCGAAGGGGTTAACGTTGAAATTCGTCCAAAGCCGCAAAACTGTGCGTCGAAACCAAAACACGCAATTATTTGATATAACAAAGCTCTAGAAAAGTACCAAGCTATACTGTGTGTCTTCCACAAACGTAATGTAAATTTTCACTCTGAGTACCCAAGTACTTAATGGTATGAAAACTCTTCAGAAAATGTTTCCCATTAAAATATTCTAGATGAATAGCTTAGTTGTTTCGGTTTTTACATTATAATTAAATAAATACCTTTGATATCGGTTTGTTATGCTGTTTTTTTATCTTAATGCAATTGACAGACGTACTGGCTCTATACGTTCTCGATAATTAGTATGCTCCTTCTGTATATCCTTTTTTAGAAGCTCATCAAAACATTGAAATGTTATGCGGTAATAAATATAAAATCTGTTTTCGTCCATTCTTAGCTTTTGATACAGTGTGTGAAATGCTCCTTCATCATTTCTATCTTTTATTACTGTCATAGACCCAAATTTTTCGTTGAGATCTATGAAATATAAATGCATAACTAGTTGTACAGGCATTGGTACTTTTTTGTTTTAATGTCATGTTGTAATGTTTTTTTTGTAAGAACGTTATACGGCTTTATTTTTGTTATAATTATTTGTAACAATCCGTTTTACTAAAGCAGTTCCAACTCACACTTAAAGTGCGTAACGTGGTTAGTCCGGCAATCTTGGCCGCTTCAGTTTGTGGTCGCGTGCGTGCAAACACGACCGTGGTCGCAGCCGCGGCCGTGTTGGTTTGCAGAACCCTTAAATCTTTACGAATATATTTTGGCAAGAGAATGCGTTATGGGTTGTCTGACTGCGAGAGGAACCAAGTCTATAAGCCAGCCAATGGAAGCAATAGCTTCGCACAAGTTTCTCTGCATCCAGACAAAACACGAGGCAGGAGCATATATAGGGGAGTAACCGCAAATTGAATAGTTAACGAGTAACAATGAAGAAAAAACAGTTAATCTGTAAAGATTTAAAGGTAAGTCCTTAAATTGAATATAGCCTTAACTTCGTTTAACTGGAAAATGTTATAGATTCTAAATTTTTAGAGACGCAGAAATAAAGAGTATAATTGCAAATATTTCGGTTTGAAAGCTTATATAATATATTTTACCCCACAACATAACATTGAAGGTGTAAAAATCATCTATAAAAGTACATTGAAGGTTACAAATCTTGGGGAGGCAGTGTAAAATTGACAGAAAACAAATAGCTGTTTAATTCTTTAACTATTAGACTGTATTATTCAATATTACTTCGATAATATTCAATTAGAAATGATATAAAATATCACTGTTGAATTTGTATAACCACTGTTTTGTTTATTGTTTTTCTATTTCCTTTTTATGAATGATTTTTTTTTTATTATTGCGAATCGGACGGGTTGCTCCTTGAGAAATGTCGAATACTGAAACAACAAAATAATATATTGTAATGTTTTTATGTGGAGAAAATTAGAGAAGATTTCGAAATTTTTTGTTTTTCGGAAAATTATTAATACGGAATTTAGGATGTAGAAATGTAAATGACAACTAACCTTGATTTTCGATATTCCGATTCATAAAAAATGTTTGTTTCTGTCGAAACTCAGCTACTTCAGATTAATTTACAGTAATTCACTTCTGAATTTTTGATTTGGAAATATTCAAATAACCACTTTTTAACTGGAGATATCGAGACACAGGGTGCCTGGATGACAGTTATACCTAAAGTCAAAAATAAAAACCGTTATTTAAAGCCATTGTTTAATGGCGTTGACGATTGTTTTAATTCGATGCAGGGACGCAACTGAAGTTGAGATTCTATGCTCTCTGATGATGACAGCTTTGTTTACATACAACATTACCAATTGAAACTTTACTGAGAATTTTGAAGAATACGGGCCGAGCGATTATTAATTGACAAGATTACCTTTTTATATGACTAAAGTTTACAATGATTCTTTTTGTAGAAAAATGTTACATTAAATTGGTAGATTTAGGAAAGGAAAATGAAATATAAAAGAAGTGATATCCGTTTTGACCACTACTATCGTTGGCTGGACTTATAATATTCCTCTACTACCTACGCACTAGGCCAGAAAAGGATTTTTTTTTAATCGAGCATTCTGCCACTACAGGGACCTTTATTTTCGATATGCTGACAAACTGAAATGATAAGAAGAGATATGAGGGTGGCGCCGATAACAGATAACCTCATCGACGTTTATTTGTAACATTACAATATATAATAATATAATAAGTTAACTTTCTAAAGAACACCATCGAGAGAATTTTGGTAGCTAATTGTGTAGAGTATCTGTGCATTCGTAATTATACTACTTCACTTAATCATTGTCACTTCTCAGTAAAAATTCTATACCACAAAGTTATTCCGACTCGGTACGCTTTATTTATCTTTATGTATACGTACTCATGTTTTTTGGGGGCCAAATTTGAGAAGATTTCACAATTTTTCAAAACACTTAAATTTATAGAAAGTAGGGTCGTGAATTCGGGAGTGTCCCTAAACACTCTTTCGGCAATTTTGAAATGATTCGGTGAAACTTTTAAGATGTAGAAATGAAAATAACTACTACTAACCTTAATTTTCGAAATGTCCGTTACATAAACCATATGTTTATGTGCTTCTAACGAACAGAGCTACTTGAATATTATTTACTTTAATACACTTCCAAATTTCTGAATTGAAATATTTAAATAAACACTTTTTAAAATTGGAGGATATCGAGGCACAAGATGCCTGGAAAGTTACAAAATAAAATTTGGGTTGTTTACAACTATTGTTTAATTACGTTGGCAATTTTTTTTATTCCATTGTCACCTATGATAATGTTTTTCCATTTAAAAAATATTATCGAAATAGATACCGAAACGAACGATTTTTGCTGTAGCATGATGCAGGGACGCAACTAATGATGTAATTCCATGTTTCTATTTGACGTTCTTGACCACATACAACACTACAACGCTAAATGACACAGGGTTTTGATAAAACAGACCGAAAGAATTTTAATTGACGATATTAACTTTTCACGACTGAAGTTTACACTGGAACTTGCTGTAGAAAGACATGACATTAATTCATAAAAAAGAGAATGATATAGAAAAGCAGTTAATATGAGTTTTTCACACAATTGTCGTTGGCTGGACATTTTCTAATTTCTATGCCCCAAAGATATTCGGTTTAAAAAAAGGAATTTGCTTTTGGAAATCGGGTTTTCTACCAATAGGTGGACCTTTATTTTCGATAGGTGGACAATATGAAATGACAAGAAGAGCTGTGAATATAGCGCTGGCGACAGCTAACCTCGTAGACGTTTATTTGTAGCATTACAATACACACGTATAATTGTTGTAAATGTTAAGCAGTGAACACTTAAACTTACTGAAATTAAAAATTACGTATACTAATATTTTATATTCCTATTTCAGTTAAGTACAGCGCCTCTGTATGCCCAGCAGAGAGGGTAGGGTAATAGGGCTACACGGCCTAAACAGAGCTCAAAATGTTAAATGGAAGAATTTTCGCCGAATTCTTATTTGCTACTATGTATTTAGTACTGGGGAAAAAGGTTGAGGGCGCAAAATTAGCGTTTTACTAAATTATTTACTAAAGAATACTAATTGCGACTTTTTAATAAGCGTTATTATTAGCGCTTACAAGTAATATCACCTAATTTAATCCAGATATACAAATTTGATACTATTAGTGGTTTTTCATAACAATATTCCGGTTTAGTATTTATTTACGTATATAACGAAGTGTTTACTCAAGAAGTGAAGTGCTTTCTTGATTAAACGATTTCTTAAACATTCGATTGTTTACAGTTTGCGTACATATAGAAACAGTAGAGGAAGGATTTGTTCGAAAAGATTATGTTAACTATTAAAACACATATTTATCTAATATACGCTCACCGGCACAATTAGTCGCCCACCTTTAAAAAAATTTTTTAATAGCCATCTTTATTAAATGTGGAAATAAGTAAAATCTACTTAATTAAGCACATATAGAAAAAAATAACTCAATTACTTTTTATTATTTGGTATAATGTTTAGGAAAGTATACTGAACTAATAATAGGATTTCAGTGGGTATACCTAAGGATTAATAGCTAAAGTTGTTTCAGTAATGTGTGTTGCCTCCTCTTGCTCTTATAACTTCATTTAAGTGCCTTGGAAGTCCATTAATAAGATTTTGAATCTCATTCCGATGTATGAGGTCCCACTCTTCTCTCAAGGCATCTTTAAGCTTTGCTAAGGATTGAGGTGCAGCTAAGAGAACCCTCACCCTCCTTTTTAATTTATTCCAAGTGGGATTGAGATCTGGGGTTTGTGCAGGCCATTCCATTTTCTTAATCCCAACGTTATTGAGATATTCAGTAATGCACCTAGCTATATCGTGCGTGATAATAAAAGTCTCTCCAATATAAGGTGCAAATGGTATCACATGCTCTTCTATGATATCTTCCAAGTATCTACAATCCGTTGAACTGTCTCTATTAACAATAACTAACTCTGTACGTGCATCTTAACAAATGCCACCCCAAACCATAACAGACTCCACTAAAACTCACTGTCTGCATAATGTTGCACACTGCAAATAGCTCTCCGGAACAATGCTCTCTTCCATAAATCTTAAACAGATTCTTGACTCATCTGTGAGGAAAACTTGCTTTCATTGTTCAGTGTTCCAAACAAAATGATTTTGAAACCGAAGGCGAAAGACTCGGCGCCGTGGGAGCAATTGTGCACACTGGGCCGGTCTTCTAGTTTTCAGTTGTTGTCCACCAAGTCTTCTAATCGTACGCTCACTAACATCAACTAATCTTACCTTATGAAGGCGGTTACGCACTTCAACTGCAGTGGTAAAACGATTTCGAAGCACAGTGCTAACAATAAATCTGTCATCACGATCAGATGTACAGCACCTACGGCCTTGCTCAGTTCTTCTCGTATAGGAACCAGTCTCACGAAATCGTTTCACAGTAGAGCGTGCTATTTCTAAAATTCTAGCCACATAACGTTGATTTCGTCCGCCATGGACCATTGCGACAGCCTTAGCCACAGTGACAGCATCCATTGGCATTTTAATCGTAGTATTTCTTTAAGCTTAATTCACAAGAAAACGAATATCAATAGTAAAAATTCACAATAACGGTGACATAAATGAAGAAACACTAATCTGAACTAAATACGCTAACAACGCAATAACGTAGTTTCTTACGAATATTTTTACAAAAATGACAGCAGTGACATTGTTTGATTAAATGTCAACATAAAAACGTGTCATACTCATCAAACATATATAAAAACTATAATACGAGTATTTTTACAACAAGGAACTAGTGGGCATTGTGCCGATGAGTGTAGGAAACTTAGAAATAAATTAGTCAGATTGTTATATTAGTGACATTTACTTGTGCATTCTTATTTCACTATAAACATATCTTATTTCATACCATGTTAATTACGTTACAGAATGTGAATAGCCTGTTTCATATTGTCGGCGTACAAATATCCATAAAAGCACGTGTTTGTTGTTGATACGACTTATTTTACATATCACAATATGAATGATGTGATACGCAAAATTTAATGTTAATAGCGTTTTATTTTATCCCTATTCATGCTTGGAACAAACGATCAAGTAATCAATGCTTAGTAGTTGTCGGTTTGAACGTCATAAAATAATAACCAAGCTTTTATATGGATTGTATTTTCTTTTGGTTTCCTTCTTTTTAATTACATCAAATAACAAACACATATTCTCTTTTAGACATAACAACTACTACTCTCCTGCATTACATTAATTTTTTTCCCGTAGGTTTCGGTTGTTACGAACATGCGCGTATTTCTACAGTTATCTACATAAATTAAATTAGGTGCATTCGTAAACATAATGTATATACAATCGTGGACAGTAGTTGGTTCCACAACAGCCATAAACTAATTTCGTATTAATCATAGTCAGGGATGATGACGTACAATACAATTTGTCATGTATAGTATAATAAGCATACATAAGAAAGTAGTGTATAAAACAGAATATTAGACAGTATATTTTTCCTAACAGTTTTAGTATAACTAGAATTTCACAAGAAAAACACTAGATAAATGTAAAAACTATTTTATCGCGGATGCTGGTGGAATCGACTAACAGCCTTTAGCTAAACGAGCACAGGTCGGGCTCTTTTTCGAGCAGAATTCCCAATCCAGTAATGGTTTAAGTTCTTGTTTTCGTTCAATAAAAAAATTCCACTATTTTGTTTAAAAAGTCACAAATGTTCTAAAGCAGGTGTAATAAGTAGATAATCACTAATTCGGTATAGTTGGGATATTTGGGATAGAGAAAATTTGCGACCATTACTTCACTCTTTAATGCATACTCTCTACGTTTCTTTTTCTCTTCTTTTAAACTCATATCTGCTTCTGGAAATCCATCTGGTAACTTGAGATCTCGCCATTCTTCTGCTGTACAAGCAATGCAGTCGGTAACTGACATTTATTTGTTAATCTACAAACGGGATCAATGAATTTTACAATGTTTTCTGCACTCCTAATAAAGTTTTGATCAAAAATTAATTCTGTGATATTACTGATACGAAAATATTATCACTTACAGCCATTACTTTGTTAATATATGGAAAGTTTTTTAATGAGCAAGCAAAGGAATCACAATGAGAACACCAACGTGTTTCTGAACGTAATTCGTGGCCCACCATATTTTAAAATTCTGTTTTGCATATTCGCACCATTAAAACATTTTTACATTCAAGTAGCTTTTGTTGCAAAATTCTTTGATGACATGTTATATTTGCGGCGTTGTCAAATAAAATCGCGTTTATGTTGGTATTATAAACAGCTTTAGCTTTTTTTCTAGCTAATGCAGCGCAATATTTCAGCTAATTTCTCGTCAGTTTCTTTTTCTGTAGATATTTCAGAATTATCTAAGAATACTGATTTTCCACTGCCAGAATGAAGTAAGACTAATATTGTTAGTATTATAGTTTTCATTTTTCTAGCTATCTATAATCATAGCTGAATTTTCTTCCACCTTTGGTAAGTTTTCAAAAAAGTTAATCTAAATATATTGTTGACAAACTATGGTGTATGCTAGTTTGAAAAAATTAACAAATCTTTGAAAATGTTTAAACTCCGCTACGTTGAAAGGTAAATAAATAATAAAAGGTAAATAAATAATAAATAATAAATAATAAATCTTTATTGCCCAACAGAATACAAACTCCAGTAACAGGGCTAAATACAAAGATGTAATGCAGTACATGAAGAAATATATAAAAAATGAAAATAATACAAAAATAGATAAATAAAACGGTTATTTAATATCGTATTCCTTAAATAACAAAATATACAAACAAAAAAGGGAAAAGGGAAGGGGGATAATGCCGAAAGAATGGATCAACAATTAATATGTTAGGATTCCTGCACATGTGCGATAACGGTGCTTTATATAACAGATTAGTATGTGCTATAGGGGTGTCAAAAGTGTTAGTGGATCTATGGTTGTATTGTGGAATTAAAAAGCGAATTTTGGAAAGTAAAGCGGGCGAATCGACAGTATCGTCAAGAATTTGGCACTAGATGTTTCCCTACGACGAGAGAACGAGTCAATACTGTGCCTACAGAGTATACTAGTCATAATCAGTGCCGCTAGGAAGATATGTACCATCGCATTTCAATGATAGATATTTCAGAAATGTTTTCTGAACACGTTCAATTTCTAGCTGAAGATAATGATAATGAGGGTACCAAACCAATGATGCATATTCCAGAGCGGGCAAGCGAAAAGTACATAGCCTTTAGCGCCTTATCACTGGAGAAATGTTTGCAAGTTCTAAATAAGAAGCCAAGCGATCCAGATGCTAAAGAATAGATAGCATCTATATGCGGCGAAAATGTCAGTTTAGGGTCGAACAGTACACCAAGATCATTAAACAAGTTAACCCTACAGATAGTATTAATTGCGACGTTGTATTCTGTGTACACTATTCATTTAAGATCGAAAGATTTTTCTGCAGATGTAAAGAGTCGAATGGAAGCACGACTTTATTAAAGATCTTTAAAACGTCGGCATAAGCAAGAATGTCGCAATCCAGAGATAATAAAAAGTCATTTATGTAAATATTAAAAAGAAGCCGGCCTAGGTTAGAACCCTGAGGTACGTCACTGGTTGCAATAAAAGGTCGGGAAAGAAATCCATTGTAATGAACGTAGCAAGAGCGGTTGCAGAGATAAGAACTAATTAGTGCAACAGCACTACGACAAAATACCATGGAATATAGTTTGGACAAAAGTATCGCATGATTTATCGTATCAAAGGCTTTATTGAAGTCAGTGTAAATTACGTATGGCGATATCAACACATTCGCTAATGTACTGCGTTAGTTCAATCAAGCTGGTAGAAGTTGATCGACCTATAATAAAACCATGCTGGTGGACAGATAAAAATGGCTTAACATTGTTGTACAGCCTATCATAAAATAACCGCTCAAAGACCTTAACGCAGTTAGACAGAATGTTGATAGGTCTGTAATTACCAATGTCGCCTCGGTCGCCTTTCTTGAAAACAGGCGAGATTCTATTAATTTTCCAATAAATATGGAAAGTTGACGTTTGAATTGAAAGTTAAAAATAATACATAGTGGTTCGCACAGTATTGGAGCACAATTACGAATAAGAAAACTTGGCAAAGCATCATGCCCACACATCATCAGGTCTAAGTTTTTTTTAAAGCACGCAAAACTTCATTAGAAGTGAAGTAATTTATGTTGAAGGAACAGCAATTGAAATCGGGTGTTTCGTTGGAAACAGAAGAAATACTTCTGTCAAATACGTCACAAAATTCATCAGCATAAGCTTGAACAATATCGGCGAGTTGGTTAAAAGTGATATTATCACGTGTTAAGCATCGTGGAATTCTTTTGTACGTTTCCATTTAGTATGATAATATTGTTTTAATTTCAAGTTTCGTCTAATATTGATATTATACCACGCAGGATATCTCCTTCCAGAGCTACTGTACTTAGGGACGAAGAGATCAATCGAACTATATAATCGATTGTAGAAAGCGGAAGCAGCATTGTCCACACTAGAAAATGCCACAAGGCATGACAAGACAAGTCTCTATTTAAAATACTACTACTCGTAAAGTGAAGAAAAGTCGACTCCAGAAGTTATATTTTAAGTTATTGTTGGTTGGAAAGTTATTATTAATAGATGTAGTAATAGTTGTGTCTACAAGTATATTCAATGCAGGGTGAAACACATCAAGAGGTAGGAGTGAATCGAAATTATGAGTAACTGTGATATAAACAAAGCAACGTTGGAGAAAACCAAATCAAGCAACCTATCATTACAGTTAAAGATGTTGTTGTATTGTTTTAGTCCCAAAGTTCACATGAAATTGTTAAGTGTGGAAGTTTTGCGATCGTTGGTAGAAGAATTAAAGTCACCGAGAATTAGAAGTTGTTTGTTGAGAAGTACCAAACACAAGGCTTCAAAAAATATTTCGCAATCATCACAACTAACATATGGAACAAGATAAATATTAATAACAAACAAGGTAACATTTACGAATAAGAAGATCAATGGAAGGAATTAAATTTAATAGATGAGAAACATCAAATGGGATCGTTTTAATATTATTGCTAATTGCAATCAAAGTTCCACCACCAGTAGCACGGCCAACAGCAGCAAAACTCCGGTCTTTCCTATACACACTAAAAGAGGAATCAAAAATCTCAGAACTAGAAATATCCGGACTTAACCATGTTTCTGTATATAAGATGATGTCAGAATCCATCGAGAGATTGGCAGCAAATAGATTATTATAGTATTATAGATTATATTACACCAAAAAAAGAAATTACTTAATAAAACAATTGCAGTTTCAATTTCATTCTTTTTTTTTTGTCCAAATAATTGCTTAACGAAGGAGGCGATCTTACGTTTGATGTCAATAAAGATACACCAGTAGCACAGTTGCTGAATTAGGATCCTCTGTCGTTGAGCCACATTCTGATATCGATCCTTGAAATGATTGAACACGTATGCGGTTATTTTGTGTCTGAATATCTAACTTATTTTTACATGTATTTCGATGCATTTGTAACCTACAAGAATTTGTGCTTTTTACAAATCAAATACATTGCGTCCAATTTGTTGGTGGTCATATCTCATGTTTTTTCCAAATAGTACGCGAACGACCACTGCAAACTATGAATTAAATACGAATGTAATCAAAAGTAAAAACACTTACGATTTACTCCATTTCAACTTATATAAAAACTACACAAAATGCAAGTCAATATATACTATTAATACTGTATATTAGGATTAACTCAGCTGCTTTCAACTAAACACTACGTTATGTAATTAGTTTGTAGCTATTGCTGGAACTTCATTACAAGTATATATAAAAAAAGTTAAATTCGCCGACGTTTTGTTGTTGTTGGGTGTAATTCTGGGGCAAAACGTTGAAGGCGCAATTGTCGTATTTTTAATGTCGACAAAAAATTGCCAGTATATTATGGGCCCTGTGTCTAAATGCGCCGTGGCGTTCAGCTGTACACTCTCGCCGCCTTGTATTTTTTATCTCTCTTTTAGCGCAAAATAGAGAATAAATAAACATATTAAAATATGTTAAACGTGCACGAATGCATCCCAAACATTTTAAAATATCGTGTGGAATGAATGCAAACAGCGAGGCAATGTCCGAAGAAAAGTAGTGGAAACAGTTTACTAAAGTTGTTTTTATATACGTATAACATGCACACAAAAAAAAATAAGTACTTGGATCAAGATTATTAGGATAATTTTAAGTATAAGGTAAGTTCATATATGAGCAAAGATATCCTAAGAATGCACTATTCTTACAATTTAAGTATAAGACATGGTAAGTACAGCTTATTCTTAAATACAATAGTTTTGAAACAAGCTTACGGTATTCTTGGATCAACTACAACTATAACTTTAAACGGAAGTTATTCTCTTCAAATCAAATACATACAAAATTTTGATATTTTGTATTTAAAGCAAGTATATCCAAAATAAAATTGCGGGATTTCATGATGTTTTTAAAAGAAGTTGATCATACTTTTAAATCAAATAAAAATATAATCATAAGTGAAATAATTTTTAAGTGAAAATTGAAATACAAAAGTCCTAGGAGTTTATTAAATTTTTTTAACAGAACAGAAAAACGTTGTATATCTAAGATATATATTATCTAAGATAAATATGAAATTGTAGAGTAACACCGTATAACGTGCCATTAGGCACTTTATGAAGTATGGCTTGTAAAGTTGAAAGAAGAACAAGTAATAGCAAAAACAGGTAATAACTTCTTCTGCTCAATATTGAATCATTTTGTTTTCTACGCTTTCTTTCGAAGCAATGGTAAGCAAACCTATTACGAAAGACTACAAAGCATTTGGACGTTGTCATACACAAAGCCAAAAAAGACCATAATACAAACCGTATTCTGCAATCTGAAAATAAGGTAAAAGTGACTTGGAATCCAGTTAATAATATAACTGGAAAGATAAACACAAACATATGGAGATTGACAAGTTTTGCAGACATCAAAATACAACAATTAGTGAAGTATTAATAAACATGTGTTTCCAAATTGGTCTATTCCCTGATAACCTCAAAACGACTACAATAAAATCTATTTATAAAAGTAGCGATGAACATCGAATTGATAATTACAGACCTATCGCCTTGGTTTCGATAATCACAAAAATAGTAGAAAAGGCACTTCTGGTGCTACTAATAAAATTTGCTGAAAGATGTAACATAGTAACATTGTTACAAAACGCTTATATGCAAGGTCGTTCTACTATAAAAGCTAGTTATATATATATATATATATATATATATATATATATATATATATATATGTACAATAACGTAAGCAGTATCCGAAAAAAAAAGCAACAGCGGATGTATTTTTGGATCTTTCAAAGGCTTTTGACAGTGTAGATCATGAAATTTTGCTACAAAAACTCGAACTAATGGGTTTGAGAGGAATTGTTTATAACTTAATAAAGTCCTACCTGACAAATCGGATGCAGTGTGTACGCATAAATATAAATGGTGAATTACTACAGTTTCACTGGCTAAAGGTGGAAAGATGCGTAGTGCAACCAAACATGTACGCCGATGATACTTTTCTAAACTAAACCACAATGAACTTCGAGATGAAATCCTAGATATTATGACGACAATGGACAATTGGTTTGACCAAAACAATCTACAATTAAACGTAAACAAAACAAATATAATTAGATTTGCCCTACGACAAAGTGACACTCTAATGTTGAGCTACAAAAATCATTAATTAAAAATTGATAACCACACACAAGGTTTTAGGACTTCAACTCGATAGCGCCCTGAGCTGAAAAGAACAAGTAAGTGTATTAGCGAAGAGAATTTTAGCAATGGTGTACGCTTTAAGAACAATATCGGTTGAAGTCCATGTAGAAGCAGCACTATCTGCATACCACGCCTACGTAGGTTCGAGGTTGTTGTATGGTATTATAACAGTGCAAGTACAAGCATTACAGTGAGTTGTTGCTAAAGCATGAAACTAATCAAATTTATAACACCCGTGAATGTGAGAAATCCACCTTAAGTATACCACAAACAACTTAAAACTTTTAGAAAAATTTAGTTGAAAAGTGCCTCCACAGTGTTAATGACTTCTTTGGAACAACAATTTAAACAGAATGAAGTTTTTCGTATTGGGTTGTTATTGTTTTTACGTTATGTTGCGAAATACACGTATTCTCTGAAAATTTCTAGCTCTGAATGGTTTAATACTCCTATTATTTAGCAATATAATTTATTTTGTGAC
Organism: Oryctes borbonicus; assembly: GCA_902654985.2. Classification (NCBI taxonomy): domain Eukaryota; kingdom Metazoa; phylum Arthropoda; class Insecta; order Coleoptera; family Scarabaeidae; genus Oryctes; species Oryctes borbonicus. The sequence goes on from LR736872.1 coordinate 578,252, forward strand.
ATGTTCTATACTTTGTAATATGGGATTAAATTCTTGATTCCAGTAAAAGTAATAACGATTCACCCTCTCAATCAAACTTGTTTAGTTAGACTGATCCAATTAGCACGTTCAAACACGCAGAGGGTGTGATGGTAGTTTTAGAATAATCGTATACGTGGAATTAGATTTCAGCTTTGGAATATATACTTCAAATAAAGTAAATATTATTCTTATATTCATTTTGCTTGTTTTAAGGATATATATATACTGTTATACTAAAACTAACGTACCTTTGACCTTGAGTTTGAGTTGAATAGTAAGTATAATAAGTATTTCATATACTTGGTTCGAGTAGCATTGTTTCTGTTTAAGGATACAGCTTGAGTATAAGCTAATTTCAAATGAAATATACTTACGTGTTCTGTTTGAATATAACAGTTTCAAAATAATAATACGCAAGTTTGAATTGAGTATTTGAAGTTTAGTATATTGATATTCCTAAACTAAGAATACATTTTTATGTGTGTGGTATTTGATGTATGTAAATATAGTCAGTTGGTAACACTGAATATAACGAAGTTCATGCTAATTTTGTATTGTTTCTGCATTCTTTAATACATGCATTATATTTATCTAAATTTATTATTTTCATTCAATACTTATAATTTCGGCTACTATACATCATTTGGCAACGAGATATAAAGCGGTTGGAAAAATTGAAGGTGAACAGTTATTTGAGAAATTGTAGAAATGGCTTCTATAGAAGTAATATTTTACGGAAATATAAGCACGCTAGCAGAGTATAAGTGTGGAGACAATTGGACAATTTACAAAGATCGTTTAGAACAATATTTTTCAGCCAACATAATTGGAGAAGAACGTAAGGTATCAGTGCTACTTAAAGTTGTAGGTGAAGGAGCCTATAAAACGTATAAAACGGATCTATGTGACCCAATACAACCATCGACGAAAACGTACCAAGAATTGTGTGACTTACTGAAAAAGCAGTTTTCTTCGCATATTTCGAAATTTAGGAAACGTATTAAATTTTATAACTTAAAACAAAAGCTAGGTGAAACAGTAAGTAACTGGTATATTAGAATAAAAAATGCAGCAATATTGTGCGATTTCGGTAACCAGGTAAATTATTTTATAAAGGACAAGTTTGTGACCGGAAGGCAGCGTGGGAGCATGTTAGATAAGTTGTGTGAAGAAGAACCAACCGTATCTTTGTGTATAACCGTGATCTGGTAGAGTTGGCGGTGAAAAAGAGTCCGCAAGAATTAAACCGATAGATGTAAATAAGATGAATGTAACTGTAGTTCTTTCAAGAGGGGCAACATCGGTAAAAAATGTTAGTGTAAATCCGCAAAAAAGAAATAAAAGTGAGGTTAAACTGTGCGTACATTTTGGTAAGTCAAACCATAACTTTTCGCAGTGTAAACAATAAAACATACAAATGTAAAAAGTGTAAAAGAGTAGGGCTTTTAGCAATTGTGTGTAAATAGACAGACAATAAGAATCTGTAGAATTATAAAATAACGCTGAAATTAATGACCGGAGTATGAATGTTGTTAATATGTTTCAATTAGATGATATCAATGATATACCTATGGAATTTGAATTGATAGTGGCGTAGGTGTATCAGTAATTCCTAAAAATATTTATTTGCTAAAGTTAAAATCATGCTGTTCAATTGAGCCCACATTCATTAAACTGAAAATGTATGATGGGACAGTTAATAGCCGGAAAGCTACCAGCACATTTGTTATAGTCAAAAGGGGATCAAAACCTTTGTTAGGGCGTGACTTTATAAACAAATTTAAGGTGCAGCTGTTTAAGATTCAAACTGAAGGTGACAATTCAGTAGCGTCGCAGTCGGGAGGTAAAACTGAAAATTGAATTAATCTTAAAGGGTATAATGATAATAAAGTAAACAATTCTAAATTAGAAGTAGATAAGTTATTTTCACAATTTGGCGAACTATTCGAAAACGAAATTGGGTCGTACAAATACGAAAAAATTAGCTTACTTAGATTAGATGGTGCTCAGCTTGAATTTAGCCAGCCATTATTCTCTGCTTTCAAGGAGAAGGTCGAGGAGGAATTGGACAAGTTAGAAAACGAAGGAGCCATAACGAAAATAGAAAATACTGGGTGGGGTACGCCACTAGGTGTGTGTTTTAAGGCCAAATTCTTCTCTAAACTTCTCCAAACTCTTCGGTTAGGCGCGAATTCTAGATAACGGTAAACAAGTATTTAGGGGATGTTCATTACCCTTTGCCACGAATTGAAGAACTATTCACGCCTTTACAGGGTGGCAAATATTTATTTTAAGAATGCGTACAATCAACTGTCATTAGACGATAAGATGGTACTTGGAAATTGCGGATAGTACTAGGAAATTGCTAGCTTGAAGTACATGTCGGGGTACGTATTTGGTCCTATGGCACCAAACCCGCGTGTGCAATTTTCCAAAAGATTGTGGAAAGAGTTTTACAAGGGCTAAAAGGTGTTATCAATTTTATTGATGATGTTAATTGTTACTAGAAATACTATGGTAGACCAATTAAATAATTTTAAAGTGGTGTTTCATAAATTGAATGAAGCAAGATTTAAGTAAATGTAGTTTCTTTAAATCAAAGATGCGCTATTGGGGACAAATTATAACAGCAGAGGGTATTAAGAAAGATTCGGAGAAGGTAAAAGCTATATGGAATGCTCCTAACCCTAAAAATATAAGCGAAGTACGAGCTGTAATTGGTATGATAACATACTACGCTAAGTACATTCCCAATTTAGCCAATATGTTACAGCCATTATATAATTTACGTAAGAAAAATGTTCCTTTTATGTGGACACGTGAGTGCAACTTAACTTTTAAACGGACTTAATGTCTGATGAGGTATCAGTACATTATAACCCAGAATTACCCATAAAAGTTGCTTGTGATGCTGCTCAATTTGGAATAGGAGTTGTATTACTTTTATTATTATGTATTATGTATTATTTATTATGTATTATGTATGTAATTATTATGTATAGGAGGATGGATTGGAGAGGCCAGTCTGTTTTGCGTCAAGAGTATTGACTGATACGGAAAGATAGTACAGTGTAATACATAAGGAAGCCTTAGCGATTATTGGGGAATTCAAAAAGTTAGCCAATATTTAATGGCACGAAAATTTGATCATATGCCGTTACTTACTCTATTTGGCGAGAAGAAAGGAATACCCGATATGAGCGCAGGTAGATTGCAAAGATGGACTGCTTATTTAAGCGAATTTGATTATGAGTTGAAATATGTTAAGGGTATGAATAATGGAGGTAGCGACGGTCTATCTAGGTTGCCTCTACCACCAAGACGTGGAGAGCCAAGAGACTGAAGCGGAATATGTACATACATTTTATTGAAGAATTTATGCTAGCAGATTTCTATAAGGTGAGAACAGCGACAAGAAGAGATATTACTTTAAGTAAAGTTATGATATATATATGCAAAGCATGCATGAGTACGTAGCAATAACCGCGAAAGGCCAGCGTATGTAAACAGAAAGAAGCTATAAGAGTCTTCGAAAGAATTCATTTGGATTTTTTGGGACCAATACTGGGTCAGCATTTTCTGATTATTACGGATGCATATTCTGAATGGCTGGATGTTTTTAGAATGAAAACTACAACAGAGTAACAGGAGAAAGCCCTGCAAAAAGAATATTTGGCAGGAAAATAAAGACGAGGTTAGATTTGTTATTTAAACTCTGAACGGATAACAAGAAAACGGAAGGTAAAGGAAGAAATGTGAATCTTTCAGAGGAAGAGGTACTGTATGCCAGAGATTATAGAAATCCTAACAAGAGATCGTGGAAGAAAGCCATGATAGATGAAATTTTAGGGGAAAGGATGTACATTGTTACATTGTTGGAGGAAGATTTGGTATGGAAAAGGCATACAGACCAGCTACTTAAAACTAATCAAAGCTCGGAAGAATTAGTTGCTGTAGATGAAGGTAGAAATATAGAGGTCGATGAACAGGAAAACATGAGAAGTTGAATAATTATTAGAGAAACTAAGGAAGAGGAGGTTGACGAAAAGCCTATAGAAAAACAAGAAGAAAGCAGGAATCCAGAAAAAAAGAAGAAACGGTCGAAATCGAAGAAGGAACGGTAAAAAATGATGAAGAAACAAAGGTTATAGAAACTAGAGACATGCGAGCGTAGACTGAGACCTCGAGAGGAACTGAGGCGGCCAAATAAATTAGACTTGTGAATTGTTGTTAAAACATATAAAATAAGTACTGCAATTTGTACGTAAAGGTAAATGTAGTTTTAGTAGTGGGGATGTAATATAGTCAGTTGCGCTGAATATATCGAAATTCTTGCGCATATATATGTTTTTATGTACAGTCTAATTTTGTATTGTTTCTGTATTTTTTTAAAACATGCATTAAACGTTTATCTAACATTGTTATTTTCATTTAACAGTTATAACTAACGGTTTTTCGCATCAATGCACGACGTTACTTTGTTTTTGTATAGGTACTTGCAAACGGACAAATAAACATTTGTATGACAATACAAATAATTTATTAATTTCTAATATATATACTTTTCAAATATTACGTAGATCTCGACATACAAAAAAAAAAACAAATATGTAGAAGCAACTTGTGGAAAAAATTGTTTCCGCTACTTCTCTTCGAAAGTTGCCCCGCTATTTGCATTGCATTGTTGTAACAGTAAGTTATAATAACAATGTTCTACAATGTTGTTAAGGAAAACACACATCATCTTTAGTGCTATTCCTATAGCAACAGCACTAACAATTTTTCTTTTGAAAAAGATGGCAAGCATTTGTATAATTGAAACATACATTCGTAAAGAGCCAAAATATATCAAACTATAAAATAAAGAAATCTACACAAGTATATTCAAGATTTTATTTTTTTACCATATAATTTAGTATTATTTTATGATTAAGTGTATGGATTAGAAGGAAAGAATAAACCTATAGAAACGAGTGCGCAGTCATTGGCAGCGATGATATATTTCGAAAGCGGACGGACATACCTGAAATCATACCCGCGATTCAAACGCGTATGGTTTTTTCTGTCGGGTTGGATGGATGATGGCGAATCGACGGCATGCTTGGTTATGTTCCACGAGTGTTAATAGATTTCTTAACCGATTTCCGACATTAGAATACACTGGCACTATTATTAAATGTATTGTTTGCAATATCATCATTTTACCGTACAGTATTTTTATTTGTAAAAGACAAGTTAATAGCAAACAGTACCTGTTAAATGCGAAAAGTGATGTCATATTTTTGGGGAAATACATTCCGGAATGGAGATTGTCAATAAGAGGTCAATTACAATTCAATTTACCGCGGATGAAAAACAAGATTTCGGATCAAATCAAGGCAGACTTAAAAAAAAAAAAAATATTGCTGACGGTGGATGAAACAACGGATGCAAGAAAGAATTGTGTTAGTACGCACTTTAAAAACAGATGTGGTAGCCCTGCCTCTTCTTTTACGTAGTACAATATTACGGAAGACAAACACGGAAACGATAGTAGCAATAATAAATACCTTTGGAAGTTCAACATATCGGTAACCCAACTTGTAATGTTGGTTAGAGATGGGGGTTCAAACATGGCTAAAGGTGGAAAGTTACTAAAACAATCACGTCCTCAATTGCTTCATGCATGTCACTTTGTAGCTGAATTTATTAGAAACAGTTATCAAATCTCCAAAACGCATTCTTTAGTTTAAACAGCCTTGTTTGGGAAGTTGTCAGCCACTACAGCTGGCATTGACGAGATTGGTAACATAGCTTAAGCTGTTTTATATTATGAGAAAATTTTGCACATTATTAAAGCTTGTATCTCAAATTTATATCCGCAAGAAGCCCAAGCAATTTCAGTAAGCCAGCGGCTGGTTTCAGATTTCGAAATCCATACTCAAATTGATAACTGATAATTTATATGCGGTATAAATAAGAATCCCGATTTTCAAAATATAGTGCGTATAGACAAGAGTTCAAGTGAAAACCTACAGTGCGAATGTAATGCGAACGACATCATTAAACGCCGAACGCCCATTTTTCAAATACACCAACATATTTTCACCTCGCCGTAGAAGCATGAGTAATCAATGTAAGCCATGCCAATGATACAATACTAAGGGAATTTTTGCGTCAGTACACACCAGCAACATAGTCAAACTAAAATAGTAAGTAGTTACATATATATTTTTTAAACATTGATAGTAACCGAGCCCTACGCTACTGCGAAAGCACTCTGTACGCTTAGTTATTAAATAAGCCTAAAACCTACGAATTGGCTCCTGTCGAAACCAATAACCCGATACGCTACGACTCGGTCCGATACGACCTGGTATAAATTAAAACGAGTAGGAATACGATTGGATTTGAAATTAGCCTGACAAGGTCTGACCAAACCCGTCTTATGGACTATTGTCATCTCTTTCTATTAACAGAATGTTTGTATATATACATCTCTTTTTGACATAGGCGCAGTTGCCAAGACATTACATTAGTAATTTTTATTTTAACAAGTTATTTGTTTAGTTTTATTATCTATCTGTCATTTGTATCTACTTGCGTTTTGTTTATAATTTTATTTTCTTTGATAATATTTATTAGTATAAAAAAAAGAGAGCTAACAGCTGTTTAATACTCTAGGTTTTACAAACGTGTAAGTAATATTTCTGAAGTGAAGAATTATATTGTAATGGTTCACGTGTTTTAGAATATGGATCTTTCTATTAGGAAGAGACACCAAGGCGAAGTGTATCGCTGCAGAGAAAGATGATTTTGAACGCGTTTTGCTATTTTAGCAACACTTTGAATGTTTCTGCTGCCATCAAAGAGACATGTAAGGCATTGGGTTGCGGAGAGAGAATAGTGTAGTCAGTGCGTAAGCAACAAGGACCACTAAAAACACCACCGAAGAAAAAGCCGAAAAAGAAAGGAATTCAAAAGAATGCTCGTACATAAGTATATGATGAGCAGGTTCACGCCGGTATTCGTCGCAAGGTACATAGCTTTTTCTTAACTAACACTCCTCCTACGCTGAACAGTCTGTTGATGTCTGTCAATATGGATGAAGATATTCCAAACTTCATGCGAACAACTCTCTATCAGTTATTGTTAAACATTGGCTTTGTATTTGGGAAAGTATTATAAATGAGCCAGATGACATTTTTAGATGAAGTTATTTGAAAGACATAAAAAGATATAGGCAAGAAGGACGAAACATTGTGTACATGAATGAATCATGGGTCAAATCAGGACTCTTTGCAAATAAAGTATGGGCTGATAGCACTGTAAATTCAAAGCGACAGGTATTAGTAGAAGTTGTGTCGACAGAAATTACAGCACCCCGTGGTCGTGCTTGAAGGTTTGCATTAGTTCACGCAGGCAATGAAAATGGTTTTGTTGCTGAAGCAAAATTTACATTTCTTTGTAAAAGAAACACGCCAGATGCACGTGATGAGATTGGCGGAGATATTTATGAGAAGTGGTTTACAGAACAGTTGCTACCATTTTTGCAAAATCATTTTGTTACCGTAATGGACAATGCACCATATTACAGCCAAAAATTGGAAGCACTGCCAACTACAGAGCAGATACGTACTTTTTTACACAAAATTTCTTCATTTATTGCAAAACAAAACATAATCATAACCGCAATCTATTTTGCGAGAGAAATAAACCCCAACATTTTATTCAGAAAATAGGTGAAAAGGGTCTTCACCCACTTCATCTGAATATTCGCCATTGGTTGAGGGTCAACTCAAATTAGCAAGTTAAAATGTTTGATTCGTTACATCACAAATAAAATTATAGTCTGCAATTCAAAAGGTGATGAAGTTGTTGTAGTTCCTATCGTCATTGGAGCAACTGGGGAAATACCTAAAAAACTAAAGGTCTAAAAGTCTTAGGCTTGGGAGAGAAACTCTATTTACGCTTACAGAAGTCGACTATGCTGGATACCTGCGCTATAGTACGAAGAGTGCTATGCGAAACATAAGTGTTTGGAAAAACAACATCCTGAAGTATACCATTTTGAGAAGAAAATACTACAAGCCCAGCCTGTGTAAAAATTTAATAATAATAATAATTATAATAATAATATGTGTTTATTGGCGTTCTGCTTACATAATATATTACAGGGAAATACAAAAAAAAATGTTTGCAAGCCAATAAGTATGTAAGTAAGTAAGTAAGAATATGTATTCTATCGATTCAAGAAACAAAGCAAATGTGAATTTATAAGTTACTATATTTTCTTTAATAGCGAAGCAAATAAAGGAGCAAATTTTATGGTCCGGAACAATTTCACTTATATAATAAGAAACTTGACAGAAAGAAAATATGAGCAAGCATGCAGCAAGCGCAAAGTGTTTTAGAAATGAAAACATGGATAATCGCACGCGTGATGCTATGTTAAAATGAAGAAAATATTGCAGGATATTCGAAAAGATGTGAAAATGGGTTATTGTGTTGAGCTTCTTTATGTAATTTTTAATGATAACGAGAGGTGTATAAAAACAATAGTTCGCTTGATAGGTACTTGTTAACAGCGGTTACCTCTTAACCCCAAGGATTCATTGCAGGTATACTTTTCTTTAGGAAAGTTATTCTCAGACAACAGACAAGCTAGATTACAGATATTTGTGAAATTTTTAAGTAATGAAAAAGGAAAATATGAACTGTAGATCTAAGGTGTTAAAAGCAATTTTTCAAGATTTCCAAGCTTTCTAATTATATACATTTCTGTACCATACCTATGTGTGCTCTAGTAAGACAACAGAAAAGTAGAATTAAGAAGTGACTTAAATTTTATTCAAATTATGTAGTTAACGTGATGTAAGTGAGGCATGCTTAATAGCAACTATCTCTATATTATATGTAATATATATGTACATACATATGAATAATGTGTTATCACTGGAAGCAAGTAGGCAGACTATTTTTTTAATAGACATAATACGTAATTCTTATTAGCTTAGAGTAGTCACTATTTATAATAAAAAATGATATATGTACGTACATGATTATAACGACTACAGAATGTTCTACACTATCTTAGTTCATATCAGTTCTTTATCAAAAAATCTGGTATTATATTTTTTTTTTGTTAATATTGGTCCTTTTTATCATTTTTTAAAGCTGTAAATGTCGCCGATAAGAACTATTTTATTAATATGCAAAGAGATAGCAATTTATGCATTGAATAAGAAATTTAGAGATATATTGATCACACCAAAAATTTAAAACGAACAGTGGACGAAAACTCTATTCTCTCTTGTATTAATAAGATCAATAAAATCATATAACAACATACATAAATATGTATGTATCTAATGATAGAAAAAGGATATACATGTGCATTCTTAAGAATTAGCTATACTTTTCATCGGATGTTCACAGGCACATCTAATACCTATATATTATTAGAAATTGGGTATAATCACTCTTTGTAAAAGGCGGCCATCTATATAACCAAGAAATGCGGTAAATTGGATAAACAAAAATGGAAGGCTTCACTTGGTATTTAGGACGAAGTTCTTACGTATATGGTATATGAATAACATGAATGCAATATGTACATTTCTATAGTTATAGTAGATAAGAAATTTATGTACACGGTGTATTTGTTTTGGTTAAGAGGGATATGTGATTTTTTGGCGCGGACACGCAAAATCGATTGTTTATATATAAGCACATGTCTGATAATAACCAAGATAAGCTTTCAGTTATAATTTCAACGATAATCGAGTGCGATTAAAATGGAAATCACGTGAGATTTAAAGAGAAAAGGAGTGTTCGGAACACGGCCAATTGCGGGTTTTATAATAAACAAATATGACAGGTATGCACGGTTCCCTTTTTTTCTTTAGTCGTCAACAAGCTTAGAGGTGACAGTAAACATATGTGGGTCAAAAGGATCAATGCGTATATAGTACACATGCTAACGCATTTAAGGTCTCTTCTCGGAGAATCATCGACATTTTTCTCTTGTGACGGAAAGTGCGGTGATCATTTTCCAACTGGGTGGATTACGTGGCCAACTCATGTAGGGGAAACTAACCTGATTTGTCAGTGTGGTCTTACAGCAGCATGCCTCCATTTTGTGTTACTGAGTTTGGGTGCAGGAGGATTCCGTGAAGCAGACGCGGATCTTCTGACTCTCAGCCTGCATCATCCTGGTATAGGTTTCACGGAGATAGGGAGGATTTCGCGTGAACTGACACCTTATTACTCTACTCGTTTCCCAACACTAACAACAACACACATATTGTGGCACAGATCGGTTGCACCTCATTTTGACGTGTATTTTCTACGTTTTTACACAGAACGTCACTTTGGTTCGGTCCGCACCCGTATGCTAAGGGTTGAAACACTTTCGGATACGTTCGGGCCAAATCGCGTGCAGTAATGCGTGTGTTTCTGTGTGCGCGATCCTTCGATTCAGTAGATATTCCTGTATGTGTCGCGAAGTTTGCTCGCAGACTTGCGCTATATCCTTTCGTGCCTATATGTAGGTGAACTTAACTCCGGGCTGGCGCGTGGACGAACGGTATTCATTCATGCATTCAGCCCGACTTACACCTGCTCATTAAAGACATGCTCTTCCCAACCAATCACGTTATATCTGTTCGAATCGAGAAACGTTTTTCTTTAATATAGCATTGGCGTTTTCCGCAAGGAACATCTTTTTTTCATATTTATTTTATTCGGTCGTTTTGGAAGTTTTTCCACCTTACGAGGACATAAGAAACTAGTGGAGGGGAATCGATTATCCTTTGCCCGCGTGTTCTAGACATACACGTAGGTTCATTACTATTTTCATATTAAAATATTGTAAACGCACATGCCATCTTTCGCTAAAGCTGGAAACCACGTTATCACTTTTAATTATACCTACTACTATAATTATCCACTATTAATTCTACAGAGTACGGAAAAAGAAGAGTTTATCAATCAATAACTATAAAAATATTTGCTACATTTAATTTTAATAAAATCAATTTGAAATTAGTAATTTTGTACAATATTCAGAACCTGCAGTTAAATAATTTAAATCAAATTCTGCATACGTATAAGTGTTTGTCTTCCTACATTAATTAAAATTGCTAAATAATAATGAAACACAATTTGAATAACTAATAATAGCTGCATCAGCAATGCTATTAGTTTAGGTATGTTACAATATACGAAAACAACCTAAATATCCTCAACAATTACAATCCAGGGGAAAAAGGATATGCTGTACTACTTTTACATTTTAAGTGTAAAAAAGTAGAAACCCCGTTATATTACTGAAATTATAATGTTACTTAAATGATTTTGAGGTTAAGTTATCTGCAAACCATAATTTCTTAATTAAATGCGTGTATGTAGGTAGATAGGTTGACATCGATAAGTTAATAGATGAAGATACCTCTTTTCTTTAAATAAGAAGTTGTGTTTACTCAATTTTTATAGGCACAATCACCAACCACCACTGTTACTGGTACAGCAAACTCTCGATTATCCGTATACGGATTATCCGGGATATAGATTACCAAAGCATGATAAGCAACCTGTTTTTTTATTTTACTTTTTGGTAAAGCTGGGATTTTTTTCTAATAGCAAAATTTTTGTTTTTCGCAGTGCAAAGCTATAACAAACATGCGACCACTAGCGACGTAGAAATAAATATATTATATATAAAGATTCAGCGTTTCCTTGATTTGTGAATGTTTACTACCATTTGGTTTGTAGTTACCAATAAATTCCCCTGTGTTTGTATTGATAATTGTGAATCTAAAAAGTAAATAACGACATTTGTACCTAATTAATAGTAAAGTACACTGTTTTCTTTTGTAGTTTTGATGATGTATGATGATTTTTGACGATTTTAAAAGTGGTTTAACTCAACAACAAATGCATCGATCGACGTCATTCTGCCTTTGATGATGAAGTAACATCTAAAACCAAAGAATATATCTGTATTTTTTCTACTCTGTTGTATTTCTGTACGATGAATGAAGGATACTTAACATTTCTCGTCTCTCTTCGTTAGCGTACGACATTTCTCTATTACTAATCAGCAACAAGTGAAATGTTTGACATTTTGGAATTTTATGGCCACCTTATTTACTCTTAAAATATATTCTTCGTCTGTTAAAACGTAATATCAAAAACTTTTGTTAACATGTTACGCAAAGTTGAAATAAGAAAAAGAATTTTTTCTGGGGGTCTTAAAATCCAATATGGCGCCGACAAGAAATACGAAAGTTGATTATGATCAGAAAAGACCGAAACTTCATATAAAAACTTGGAGCATACTATTAGATAGATAATTGATGGCTCTAGGAATGTGTTTTTAGTTTCTCTTTGCAAGGCCAAATAAAGATGCAAAAAAGAAAAATTAGCTTTATTATTTTTTTTTTATCACCGTCATCTATTACAAGTCTATTTTCTTTCCGAGTTCATAACACAAAATTTAGCCAAATTTAAACCTATCCTCTATTTCCAATAATAAACGAGATCCTCATAGTGGGGGTCGAAAATGAATCAACTTAAGAATTTTAAGTTGCGTTTCGTTTCAACAAAAATTCTTGCAAATTTCCTTTCATCGCCCCAAAATTCTCTAACAATATCATCTATCCCCTTCAATACCACACTTTAATTACTTTAAAAGTGTTCCAATTACTTCAAATGTAATCGAGCCATGTCAAAAGTATTTTAAAGCCTTAAGTGGTTAAAAAATATACCGAATACCTTCTTTAAACGGGAGGGAAGCACAGTGCTTGAAGCACTAAAAATGCTGCAAGTGTCACATCCGATTACACTATCAGAATGCTTCTCCCAACTCTGACTGGAATGAAAGATAGATATATGGGTGATGTAGCACATTTTACGTTTAACCGTGGACTTTTCAGTAGAAGCCAAATGCCAACTAATATACAGACTCCCTTAAGAACAAAAAAAAAAACATTTTCCGGCCTTCTTTAGTTTCTCAAGCAGTTTTCTTTTATTGAACATCAAGTAGAATTCTTTAAAAAATCGCATCAACGGAAAGTAAAATTAAAATTGTTTTGCATTTATACATCTCAGGAACAAAATAATAATAAGACACTGAGTTTATGCACGATGTATTTGAATTGCTTGGCTAAACTTTAGCGTGCTACATAACATACGGAACAGAACTGTAAAAAACGTTCCTATAAATGCTTCCTTAAAGCGTTACGCGCGAATTTCAAAATTGCGAATAATTTGTAACCACTGTTATCAACAAATGTGCTATGGTTAGATATTAGAATAATTGCTGGAAATGTCCTCCTTCAGCAGCAGCGGCAGCTTGATTGTCGAATTCTCTCTCAAATTGCGGACTATTCCGGACTACACGAAGACGATGTTGTATTTGGATGCGGAGGTCTTCTAATGTAAGAGTCGGCATAGATTAAACGTGACGTTTTAGTTGGTCTTATGAAAAAATCTGTGTGGAGAGCTCGATGGCCACACAAGTGGCTCACCTGTCAATCCAATGAAATCCTTATCTACAAGGCTGAAATTTCGTGGAACACCGTGAAACATAACTCACGGCGAGCTTCCAACGGAACGTCTTTAAGTAAGGTAGGTAGATCAATGCCAAGAATTTCCTGTAATTTAGTCTATTTAATCTCTTAAAAAACATTGGTCCTATTAAATAATCGCCAATAATGTCAGCTCAAATGCGCCCGAAAGAGTTTGTTGGTGTCTTGGTTGTGTAATTGTGTAATGATTTTTCTTCAGCCCACTGATCATTATGGAAATTAATGATTGCTACAATAGAAAAATTTGCTTCGTCCGTAAAGAGCGCAACGCCGGCAGTTCTGATGGATACACTATACAAATTAGTTACACAATAGCATTCGTGGTCGAAAATCACCTTCAATAAGACCATTCGCTGTGTGTTGCAAGGGTAAAGTAGCTGTTGATACATATCGTATTATACGAAATACCTACTACCAAGGATAATTTCTTCGTACTGTTTTTAGGATCTTCCGCAATTCTATCGTACTTTAAAAATGCGCAACTTTGTTTATGTCTGTGGCTTAATTGATAAGAAACAACTTCAGCACACTTGAAAAACCGGATAAACGGTTGAAATAACAATCTTTATATTTGGTTGCATCATACTTTTTAAAGTTTTGTTCTATACATCACCTAAAGTTTAGCCAAACAATTTAGATACTTGTTATATTTTTAATCTATAACTTAGTATTGTGAAAACTTCTAGTAGCAGGTAGGTATATTACTCAATACACTACAGTGTTTACAGTTATTCTAGAGTATACTAATGCAAACCATTAAAAACTGGTTTGCATTAGTATGCCTTTTGTGAAAAATTAATTTTTGTTTTTTCGCCAGGTTTTATTTTGACGGTTTTATTTTTTTTAAGTTCCTTTTCGCTATTAATTTTATGTTTTTATGCAGATATTTAGGGAAAAAAAAAGACAGTAAACATTACTAATTAATACTAATTTCAAAAAGCATTGTTAATATAATGTTTAGGTACATCTTTACTAATTAAACCGAGATTCTTTTAAGAAATGCCACATTTGATAAATTTAGATACGTTTTCAATGTTATTAGTGTTACATTTTTCTATTAATTGGAAATTAAACTGCGTAATTTAGCAGACTGCGCCCTCTAAAAGAGCTTTTCCAGAAATAATAGCTTTCCCAGCAACCGGTATATAGCTGTCGCAACGCTCTTTCATAACAACCCGTCGCCAGTAACGCCTGAAAACTGTTATAGATGGCGCTTTCGTGTACATTACATGATTTAACCATAATTTTACTATAAAATCGCAAAATGCTTCTACTTATTGGTGTTATAATAATATAACATAATAAAGAATAATGAAACTTTCAAATCTTATAATTAGTTGAAAATGAATATGTTATGCTCGTAGACATATTTAGGTATTTATTTTATATCTGGTGCAAACACTTTTAGTTAATTTTGTGCTTTAATTTAAAAATATCGACTCGGATGGATCTTTACAAATGTGTTATTCCTTTATGATATGCAAGGTTCTCATAAAATAAAAAATATATTTCAATTTATACAACTTCAGTAAATTAAGCCAACAATAAAAACTAATAGAAACTGAATTTCTTATGACCAACACTGTTTACCTTCTGTTTATTATGATTTCCATTTGTGTGGTATAAAAATATTAACCTTTCCTCCAACATTTCGGATTGAACTGCGACAGTTTTGCTTCCTGATGTCCTCTTTTAATTAGTCCAGGGTTTTTGGTCGTATTTTAAATACTAAATTTAGTAAAGCCAAAAATTCAGAGTTCAAATCAGATGAACTTGGTGGTGGAGTTTTCAAAATGTCTCTTTATAACACAATCTTAAGCAGTAGTTAACGTCTTTAATTGATCGAGAGGCCAATAATAGAGCTTGCTCTTTCAAATTTTGCTCTTCAACCATATTTTTGTTTGCAGAAGTTTAACTCGTTCGAATTTACGCTACGATCAGTTTCATTTTAAAAATAAATCAATAAATGACAATCGCCTTGGTTTTAAACTTGTGACAATATACTGTATCAAATACTAATACTTTACTTACTTTTGATATTCACTTTTAGTTCATTACATTATAAATGTTGTAATACGTTTTACTATCTTATATGTGTAATAAATATTGTGAAATGAATAAAAAAACATTTGAAAATTTCAGTACGACCAAAAGAAATTGGGTTCTGCCTCTAGCCCTGTCCCCACGGATTTCGAAATTTCAAATTTATTCAAATTCCCTAAATAAAGATAGGTATCAAAATAAACTGAAAATAATCGGAATTGCTGGTTTTAATGGATCCCCTGAAAATATAGTCTATTATACCATTAGGACAAGCGCAGAGTGAGAGTTAAAGATATAAGTACACTTGAACGTATTGACAGCGGTAATCGGAAATATGTTAAATTACCTTTTTATCCAAACTATACGAAAGGTCTTCAAAAAACCCTTCTCTAAAATTGACCGGAACATTATTTTTCCTTCAAACAATAACCTATTCCAAAGCCCAGAAGATAACACGAATTTACAAAATTTCATGTAAAGGTTGTGATCATGCGTATATTGGGCAGACAAAGAATCAATCACAGTGGCTCATCTTAAATTCAGAGGGTTTGATAAATCAAGTGTTGTCTTACATATTATATGTCAAAGTTAGTTGGGAACGTAAACAAAAAGTACTGTTCAAATTAATTTGCTATGAGGCAATAGAAATTTACAAAAACAAACATAACTTAATGAATTCAGATTTAACATGCTTAAACTCTGGCTTTTATACTTTCTTATATCATGTATAATTAAAGTTAATTATACGTAATTTCGCATAATTTTGGATTTGCGTATTTTGAAGTTGCATATTTCAAAATTGTTTGTTTTATAATTGCAATTTTCTCTATTTCTTCATTGCAACGTGCTATTTGGAGGATTTGAGGGTGGTGATAGTAATGGTAACTATAGTTAGCATTGGTATACTAACATCGATTTGCTTATTTGAAAGCATATACATAGATACGAAACAAAACCAAAGATAAACGGTAGTCGATATGAAATATGATTTAAGTTGGCAGTTATGGCAAAAAGCGATATATTAGCATGCAAAATTAAACAATTTGTCGAAACGTAACACTATTAAAAGATTCGAACAATTAGTATCGGTTCTAGTATAAGATATAAATCTTATATTATACCTTATTTTTATAAATCTGTTCCCTGTGTCATATTAGCCCCACTTTTTTGACAATTGATGGGGTGGTTGTTCCGGGATGTTCTACCTTTGCTTCACATTGTTGCAAAGTATCTAAATTGGCCCAAGATATTGAAAAAAATGACTTTTTCACTCAGTCCGACTTTTTCTGAAAATCGAAATTCTGGTTATTGTTTCAGGTTGCTCTAGTTGTTCTAAACATTGTTCCAGAAATTCATACTCGGCTAGAAAGTTGTTTTTTTTTTCAATCCTATGGCTTTTCGGCTTTTTGTTTTTTTTTTAGATATTTTGAAACAATGTGGAACAAATTAGAACAATATGGAATAACCGCCTAAAATGGAGTTTTCAAAAAAAAAAATTAGGGCTAACTTATACTAGAACCGATTATTAATTGTTTAAATCTTTTAAAATGTTCTGCAGAAGAAAATAAAACAATTTATCGAAGGGTAATCATGATTTTGTTTTTACACATGCCGACCTTTAAGTTTTAAAAAATTCCAGAAGATCACTACAATCAAGAATTGAATTTAATCCAACATACAAAAATGTAAAACTACATCATTTAATTTAAAAGTTTGAAACAATTATTAACTGGTTGTAGTATAAGATTTAAATCTTATATTATGCTGGTTAAGCTGGTTAATAATCATAATCTTTTAGTGTTTGTGCTGTAAGATTCTCTATTACTTCAAGAAAATGAAGCAAAAAAAGAACATATTCTGAAGAAAAAAATTAAACGGTTTATCAAAACGTAATCATGATTTTGTTTCTCCACGTGGCGACCTCGAATCTATCAAGAAGTCCAAAAAGTTTGAACCAATATTTATTTATGCGTAGGTATAGAAATATGTTGGTAACCGAAGTTACTACATACTCTAACTAAATATTCTTTGTATTTTGATATCCTGGAGGAAAAGTTGGGAATGCCAAATGTGCTGGCAACTTTTTAATTTTAAAACAGCAAAGGGTTTACCAGTTTTTGATTGCCTTAAATGAAATGGTAATCCCGGATAGAAATTGTAAATGCAAAGCACCTGTATATATGTATGTTTCTTTTGTGTTACAAATATACTTGCAATAAATTAAATCTAGGGGTCTTGCATAGATATTCATTGGTTGAATGCAAACTCAGTGAGAATATAATCGATATCGTGTTTCGGAGGAAGTTTATTGTCTAGCGCGAATCTTAGTACTAACAGCCTAGTTCTCAAGATGTTGCTGACATTATCTGCATTGTTTAGTTAGTGAACTGTTGTTGTTCCTCTGTTTTATCGTAATCAGTTAATATGCAAAAGAATTGTACATATATACATACCCATGTCAGAAATAATAGAGGAAAACTAATTAAGATGATTGGGCTATGTAAAAAGGAAGGAAGAAAGGAGGATAGGCAGCAGAGTTCAGGAGACAAGCACATAGAATAAGAAATAAGAAAATTTCACAAGACGAAGTTAGAGAAGCAATAGAAAATAGAGGCAAAGTTTTCTAGAAGTAACAAAAGGGTTATGTAAGTAAGTTTCTTTTGAAATAAGAAAGAGTTTTACTCGCATATTCTTTCCTCATGTTTGCTTTTTCTTTGTCGTTATTGCAAGTTTCTCGATACGAAGCAAGATGGTGGCAATATTTTGATGTATGGTTTTGCTGTTTAGCTTCGGGTCCTTTAAAAGTTGAATTAATAAAGAAAATTATTCGAAGTTATATTACGTAATTACTGCGGTAATACATTTTAACTATTTCGCTGCTTCCTGTTTATTCCGCGGTGAACATCGGGAAATGAATTATATACCTCATACCTCGTACATGTAATAGGTCTAAATTAAATATTTGGGACGTAATGAAATGGTTGTTACTGAAACGGTACAATGCTTCACCAAACAACCAATCACAGTCTAATCAGTGTATATGCATGTTGAGTCTTATTTCAGCTACAGATTTTTCCGCGTTTTTATATAGCGACTAGCTGTGTTTATAATATTAAAAATGAACAGTGTATTAGTGTAATCTTAAAAAGTGACTAATAGACTTCTTCTGGATGAAAAAATTAAAATAGAAAAGTATAAATAATGATAGCAAGGATTATGGCGTAGTATAGTAAACAACACATAAGTATGACCGATGACCGATTCGGTCACCGGTTGATGATGAGGACCATTCGTGTCCTCGAAACGGCCGTCCCGGACTAATTACTACATTACTATATAATAATTTAAACTTGTGTTGTGCGGAGGGTGCCGATACTTATGTGTTGTTTACCAGAAAAGTATAACTTTAACTAAAATGTTAATAAACAACGGAAAAAGAGTTGAAAACAGAACGTCCACGCGGCCATTTTTCATTTAAGTTTATAAAAAGAACAAATAGATATGTAGAAATAAAGTTTCAAGTTTATTGAATTTTTCGTGTGTATGTTGTTCTACACTACTATCAGATTTCAGTTAGTCTAGAGCTGGTGTGAAAGATTTACACTATTTAACCACTAACATAAAGAAACATAAAGAATCTCGTAGTCACATTAAGGCCTGCATGGCATTTGCTTTGCTTAGTACAACAAATATGATAAAGCTCAATTCTGCCTATCGACAACATTATCCATTATAACAAAAAGTCATTATTCCATGTGGAGGTAGATGACTCGATCGAGTAAAGGTATAGTTAGTAGTTACTCAGTCGTATCCAAAACACCAAAAAACAACATTAGAAGTAATATTACAATTATAATTCTCAAGTTCACTAAATAAGTAACTCTCTCAATTTGAAATAAGTAATTTTACAGAGACAAGAATTAACAACGCGTTTTAGAAATAAGTAAAAACTTAAATTCAGTCAATCATTAGTGTGAATAATCATTTCTTCTTCTATATATAACAGTCCGGCAGTGTTTAATAACAGTGTTCCAATTGTTTCCGACCGGACGGTTTATAACGTTTAATATGTTGAATTAAATTTTGCTGGCTCTCGATCATGATGGCAGTGAAAAATCCGAGTCTAGAAAAATTAATCCATGTTTTTGCTAATTTGGATCTGATGCGCGGACATTTAAATAATCCTTTTTTTGTGTGACGAAACTACAGATTTTGGGTGTCAGATGGTAATTTTATTTAAATATATTTTTCTAGAGATGACCAAGGTAGCGGATATTATTTCTTTTTTTTTTTGAAGCGACTAGATGGACTCGTGTTTATTCTACTCGTAAGAGGAGGTTCGTGTTGCCTACTGTTTTCCCTAAGCGTGGGCCAAACACGAGCCTGTCTAGTCGCTGCAAAATTCCACTACCTTGCTCATCTCTATATATTACTTTTCGGAATTTAAACGAACTAAGGATAGGTCGCGTAGATATAAGAAGACCTATATATTTATATAGTATAGATCCTGAACAACTTGCATTTAAAATGTACTCAATACAATAAATGAGTATGGGCTATTCGCCGATCTTAGGTAGTTGACACTTTCTTATATTTACTAAGTATGCAAACTCTCTTTTTCAGTTTGAAATCTGTACGCGTTCGTTTCGGAATCCAATTCAATAATCGTATCTTTTAAATTGATAAGAATTATCGTAACAAAACCGTTGGCAAGGAAACTAAAAATAATTAATTATTATTTGTGACTTTATGTGAAGATATCATTCAGACATAATATATTGAGAAGTTGCTCCAATTTTCCTAGTTTCGATTCACTATTTAAAAGTTATTCAAAAGTGCATTTGAAGAATATCGTGTTTATGTAGAAGAAGGCTACAACATTTAAGGTTAGTGGTTATTTCATTTCTCGTTTTTCGTTTTGAAACTATCCTCAAACAAAACTTTCATTTGCCGAAAGAGTGTCTAGAGACATTCCCGAATTCACGACCCTCAATTTCAGCAAATTTCTGACATTTGTAAAAATTTCGAAAATTTCTTTAAATTAATCTATTCAAACATTACAGTACATAATGTAACTCAAGTATTATCCGCTTTGTAATTATTCGCTCTATCCACAGCGTGTGAGTAATTGCATATTGCAGTGTTATAATTTATAAACTACTCAGAGAGGAGTTTTACGAGGTATAGAGTTGCATTTCAATTTCAGAATAATGCGCATACACTATAAAATCCGAAAATAAAAGCTAGGCGTTGCGAGCGTGTTTTGTAATAGCGTAACACATTCATTGTTACATATAGGCTAAATTTTTAGTATTACATTTTATCTGCAACACTTAGCTTTAACATTAATGGTTAGCACTGTGAAACAAAGTTACAAAGACTGGCTGTATTAATGCTAATTTGTTATGCAACAATTAATTTTGTTGCTCCAGTCATTTCCGAGAAAAAATGGCTACGGTAACTTAATATCAAGCTAGCGTAGCCACTCGCTGTAACTTTTTACCTACTGTAGATATCAACACGAACTAGAGGGCATATTTTGTTCCTTTTAAAATGTGCATTGCATGAGAGTTTCTATCCTCGACCCTCTCAGTTTTTCAAAATTGGTAGTCATTGAATGTCGAAAGATTAGTTGATATTTTGTTGCTTACTCGTTGCTGCATTGTTTCGCAATGATTGATTGTTTGTTTCAATCGGTGGTTGGTAACAATCGCTATGCTACTTTTGTATTGATCTAGCGTAGCTACTTGTTGAAACATGTGATTGACTAGAGATATTAAAACAAATTAATAGCATATTTTTTCGTTGCTACAAATATTTTAGAATTCATAATAAACGATTGAGAGTGAAAGTAAATAGCAAATACTTAATTTGTTTAATAAGAATTAATTTTGTTATTTATATTTTCGTGAGAAAGTTTGATAAAATTAATTTCATTTCTGAAAAGGTAATGGATTTATCCACACCTTATCAAAAGTAAAAGACTTGAATCTTTGAACTTAATCTAAATGACGGCAGCGGTCACAACACGACTTTGGCATACCTTCGTAGAAATACAAGTTGAACCGAAGTTAACTGTACTACTACATCCGATTCGAAAATCGTGTCACGATTACGGGTGAACATAAACAATAAGTAAATAGCAGAGTATCAAATAGTCCTTATTAGTTCATTACAAACCTTTTTATCATTATAAATTTTTACATACTAGTAATGCATAATTTTGAAATTGGCGCCGTGCTAGCGGCCACAGCCAGGATCGTATAAATGTCCCATGTCAATAAAATGAGGTACTGTTTCTGGGAGACGGGTAGAGCAAGAAAATTAATTCTTGTAAAACAAATTAGCAATATACTAATAAAAACATATTCATTATTTACTTCATTTTACTACGCCAGCTTAATATTAGGCTAGCCTAGCCATCGTTTCTCGGACCCGGCTGGAGCAACAAAATCAATTCTTAGGTAACAAATTAGCAGCCAAATATGCCGTTTAGTTCGTGTTGATATCTGTGCTGGGTCAATAGTTACAGCGAGTGGCTACGCTAGCCCAATATTAATTTAGTGTAGCTATCGTTTCTCAGAAACGGCTGAAACAACAAAATCCATTCGCAGGTGACAAATTAACAATAAAATATGCAGCTGCTTTGCTTAGTGCGCTTTTAGACACAATTTGCCCCAGCTTGGTAGATATACGCCGTATTTATTGAGTAATCACATCAACTACTGCTGTAAAGTGTGCAATAACTGCACATACGAATACATATGACTTTTCTGTCGAATTACTGCAACTATAAGTAGTTTCACTTTATAATAATGTCTCATACAACGTTTGTAATATTTTAACTTTGCGAAGTAAATTTACAAAGCGAATTGTGTAATGCGCGCACGCATGCTACACTATACAAAACACTGCTTAAATTTTTCTTATTACCTCTTTGTAAATACTTATTAATTATTCTTCATCTTTCTACCTACCCAACTCCCCAAGGTGCTGTTTCATCGTTGACATTTGCAAATTCTTAAAAGTATATTATATTGGCCTAAAGAACAATGTACAAGGTTTTGTATTAGTTAAAAAAATACGTTTGCCTTGGACAAAATTCAGATGGACAATTGCATATTAGGGAAAGCAGTTGAATGTATTAAGTTAATTGATTATATTTTTAATTTTCGTCTGTGTGTTTCGAAAAAGACGAAATGAAATGTTCTAGAAAAACGTATAACATGGAAATTAATGAAATCCACGAACAGACCAAAAAATCACTGGTTAAATAATACATGTTTAGGACGTGATTAAATTAAAACATTTTTTCACGTTTTGTTTTAAACATGTCAACTCTGGTGGTAACAGGTTATATAGAGTGTCACAGAAAGAGCTTACGTGAATTTTATAAAAGAAATTAAGCAGGTTTATTTTGTTGGAGGAGACTTACCTTTATAAAATATCGACAGAACTATTCTAATTTCGTTTTCATCGCAAATTACGTACTTCCTAATATTTATAAAATATATGAATTTAGCAATTAATTTGACGTAAAATCGATCAATTTCGATAGATTTAAAAATTACCATTTTAAAGCCCACTTGATTTTTATGAAGACTTTCGCAGCGTTTTATCACTTATTTCCTCGGTTTACACAATATTGTCGAAGAAAAACTTTATACACAACACACGAAATGTCTCCATATCCTTAGAAAGGCTATGTGAAGAAAAGTGGATAGCAAATGAAGAACTACACTTGTACTGTCCACGTTCTCCAGACTAGATACCTCGGGATCTTTTCATCCGGGGCTACGTTAAAGATAAAGTTTGTAGTACTTTAGTGCCAATTGTTGAAGACGCCATAGAAAGAATACGAGTAACATTGAATTTCCTAACAGAAGCGCAAATACGAAGCGTCACTAGTCAGGTACTAAAATGAATTAATTGTGTTTAGAAATGAATGGTGCACGTATTGAAAGCGCTGATTCTATAGTTCTATAGTTTCTTCTATTTTCTCTTGCTTACAAAATAAGATTCAATCTTAGTTAAATATGTTAGTGTGAAGATTATATTTTTGGAACACTTTTTTTTTGTTATGTATTTACAGCAATAAAGAGTATTTTATGTGGTCAATTGTGAAATGTGAAATTGTGAAATGTGAAATTTTAAAACTGAGTTACATGGGTGATACCGAATAGAAGATGTTCATGTTTCAAGGGGCGCATAACCTATATTCTATACCATTTGAAATAAGAAAGTTGATATCCGTTCCTGGTTTAATCAAGAGCGTTACAAAGTTGAAAATATTTTTAGGAAATATATCATTATCAAAATGTCAAAAAGATACTTTAAGTATTTCCAAAGTTACTTTTGCTAGGCATCGTGAATGATTTCGTATACGTTGTATGTATATCGCACTGGCCAACTGAGTAGGTAAATGTATGGAACGGAGAATATGGGCGAGAGCATGAGTGATGCGCACTCCTCTTATATTTTACTTTTTCAATAGTGACGAAGAGACGACGTATGTGCATACTACGACCCTGAATGTTACATCCCAACTTATAAATTAAATGATTTTTACATTTTCTCATACTCCTGGGATCAGTAATTAAATAAAGTTCAGATGAAATATTCATTGTTTAACTGAAAAGTTCATTTTTTTCAAGCTTCGATATTATTATTGTGACAATATTCATCGTTTTATAAAATGCAAACATACACGAAATATATAGACAGAAATATGGAGTCTTTGTTTTGACCAAGAAGAGCCGAAAACGGCGGATGTTTTCTCTGTTTTGAACAAAATTTCATCCGAAACGACGGTATCAAGTTGCCTTCGCTTTTTGTCAACACCGTCAAGAAATAGATTACCTCACTTTTGTGTCTGCCTTCTACCGCTTCGTATTTAACCTCTAAGCATGTCCATATCGGATTATATTTTCTTCTTTAAGGTTCTTTTTTGCCAATAGGCATTTTCATTTCCGCGTGTACTATTTTTAACATAATGCCGAAACTACTAAACTGCTATTAAACGCATGCGCAACTATATCGCTACTCTATGACACATGAATTGTTTTACTTAATACTGTACGATTAATGCCCGGTTTCACCAACATTAAATAATGTGTTGTTCATACAATAAATTTATTCTTTCTCCAAAATACATGTTTTTCGTTGCGCCAACCGTAAAGAACACTATTCAATGATTAAGTCTGCAAATAAGTTAGTTCAGTTAAACTCTTATTTACAGATTCCTAACGTAAAAAAAACATTGATAAAACTTTGTACGTTGGAATATATCAATCGTTTTGAGACTTAAATGGTGCAGTATTTGTGATAAATGGATGACAGGCATGTAAAAATGAATGTGAATTATTTAATTAATTAAAATATTATGTGTATGTAATATTATAGAATTTTTAACATCATCATCCTCATCGACAACTTCGGATGAGGAAGAAAACCCCGCTGGGCAACCTAGACGACTCTTGGTTCCTACGAATCCATTTGTAGAATATGATGACGCAGATTTTAAAACCAGATTTCCACCAGGAGTGTGCACGTAACATTTTAAACATAACAACATAACAATGAATCAGTTGCTTATTGCGTTACGGTATGCAACAGGCTCATGTCAAATATGTATGAGACCAATTTAATGTATCGAAGCTAATAGTATGTCGGATTATAAAAGGAGTAACACATCATATTGCATTACTCTGATCACATTTTGTCAAAATACCTACAAATATGCAGAAAAAATCGGAAATGGTGGTTTTCCTTGTGTGGTAGCGGCAATTGAGTACACACACATCCGCGTGCAGTCGCCAGGTGGATACCACGCAGAATTATGTAGAAGCAAGAAAGGATAGTTTTGCATCAATGTATGCGATTCGAAGCTAAAGTTGCAAGATATTGTTGCACGGTGGCTAGGTAGTGTACACGATTCCACCATTTTCAACGATTGTTTATTAAGAGCCCGCTTTGAATATCTTGACGCTTACTTATTATAATATAGCGGATATGGTTAGCGAATGGAAATCATGAACTCCTTTATTAAATCCAAATACAGCATCAGAAAACGTACACAATAAGATTCAACTACATACAGGTTGAAAAGCAAATTGAAGTTTTGAATCGTCGATTTCTTTGTTTATGGATGGGAATGAGAGTATGTGTAGAAACAACCTTGGCAATTATTGGCGCAACAGCAGTGTTATCGTTGTCACGGCTGATAATGAACAAGAAGAAGATTCCGATGTTTCAGTATCTTTATTAAAACCAGGGCTTTTGGAAAATCTTCATAATAATAACACGGCTGTTCATACAGCTTTAATTAATACATTTTTTGCAAGGTTTTGCAAGGTTAATTGTTTTTTTATTGCCAATTCAACTTGTTTTATTTCACATTCTTTTTCTTTTTAGTAATCCCTAATATTTCTAACTTTTTATTATGCCTCTCCCGCTTCAACTTACGAAGTATCATCAATGGAAATATGCGATTTCTTTTGCTTAAATAGTCTTCTATTAATAACTTTTATTTCAATTGTTTGAGGTAGTGCAGCTGGGTCTACAACTTGCAGAACTTGGGGTTTCCGAAATATAATTTGCTTTTCCTGCACATTCTCCATTCGCATTATTTGCAGCATGCACAACTGTGTGTCTAATTGGAAGGTTACAGTTCACATTTGATTACCTTGAATTCTTTTAGTGAAATCGGCATTGTTATCATACACATTATCATGGTTTTCCGCATGAATGCCTAACAAAGCCAGCACTCGAACATCTCACTTTGTGACCTGGACTGTATTATTGCTACCACCAGTCTTATATATTTCTACCCGATAATGTAGTAGTTTTGTACCGAATCTACATATCTGAATACTTATAATCTTAATCCACCTTTTCTTCCGCCTTATACTTTTTTGGTGTGTTTTTTTTTAATTATTGTACAATAATTTTAATTAGGTGCCTATCGTCACGTCTGTTTTCGCCTAGTTGTTGCACAGGTTGGCTATGTTTACCCACTTGTTATGATCCTTTACGATATCTATCGATGATAAAGTGCAGACACAAAGAATGTATATTGAAAATCTTAAAAAATGGGAAAGGATTACTGGCAGCAATATCATCAAGCCAAATGTAAATAAGGCACGTCAGTAATTTATGCATAATTATTTCACTTACAATTTTAGCTCTTTCTTAAAATAAATGTTTTTTTTGTAAGATTTGTATTGTGTATAGCATTCATAATTCGTAAGGTGTTTAGGATGAAAAATCGAAATAGCCTTGCTAAGTTTAAACTGATCGTAAACAAAATAACTATATATCCTTTACAGATTGGAACACACAGATGCTATAATATACTTAATTCATCTTGTTCTGAGACAGTAAACAAGCTCATTGCATTTCAAGACGTAATGAATGTATGCCTCCAGTAGTAAATTTTGAAACTAAAAATCCACATTTTTGGTTGCCTACAAAGATTGAAGACAAGCTGTCTCCCGTACTTATTGAATCACATTTACTTGCAGTTAACGCATCCGAATGAAGTATCGTAGAACATTACATTTTCTTAGACAATAACCATATCTCTAAATTAAAAGGGTGCACTAGAAGCATTTGTTGGATTACTTCCGACACATTTGTGGGATACATATGCTATGAAGCTTATTATAACCTTACAAGTCTTTAATGTGTAAATGATGTGTGAAAAGTGTAATTAAACCCCTCCCCTCTCCCCCCACCCCCCACTATAAAACACGCCGCACAGTTAATTGTTCCTCAATATGCAAATAGTTACTAGAGATTATACCGAACCCATCACAGAAAAATTACCACCGATCCTAGTAACTCTAATATTTAGATAGTTATTAATTTAAACTTTCTGGTATTGGTGAGGATTGATACTAATTTCTTTGTTTATTTTTAGTGAAGGTTTGTTAATTTCTATTGGAGTCCTTTGCCTTTTATTGTAATGTTTGTCTTGACCTAGTTAAGCTAATTATTTTTCTATAACTGGATCGCCGCAATCTATACATTTACGAGGAAAGCTAATAAATTTACCAGAATAGCACTTACATAATGTCGCCGAGCTTGAGTCTTGTTTGTATAAGGGCGCATGATTTGTGGTCGGAAGTGGTGACAGCTCTCCGACGTCGGGCATACCTACTTGGAGGAATATCTTCAATGTTACGGATAGCTGGCGAGGAGCCCCGTCGCCTGTTGGACATATGCCGTCCAGCTACGCTTCCCAACATTCTGTAATAGAGAATAACAACCAATTAAATACGATTAATTAAACTTAATGAATAAGTGAACAAAAGTTTTGCTGTATAAAATAATAAAAACTTACAACAACATTTCTAGTAGCAATTTTTTTAAAGTAATAAACAGCCCGAGCACTCATATAATTTGGGTTATGAAAATTGTATACGAAGATTGCTTTGTAATAACACAATTTAGAAATACAAGTTACCTACACTCAAAACTGAGAGAGTTTTAAAGGAGTGAAACATAATAGCAATCATCGACACCAGATTTTTGGTAATCAGTACACGTTGCCGCAAATATTAATACTTCAGAGTTATGGCTAAGTTTCTATTGTATTGTTTCTCATAAATGTATCACTTTTTCCGACAATCTTTGTGTTGAAACGTCCAGGACGGGATTGTGGCAATTCTTGACATAAAGATTCCTAATTTTTTCAAAATAAATGATACAAAATGAGTGACTTAAATAAAATAAATAAATCATCACTTATATACAGATGATTTTATTGGCGAAACCTAAGCGCATGAACTAAATGTTTTTTGCCTTAGGATTAGACCCAGACAGTAGGGTATTCACTCAACGAAAACTTTTTCTTTCTAATAAATCATCCGGTTTTAAATAGTCAAACCATTTTCGCCAGGTTCACATTTTTTTTGGAATAGTCTTTATCTTTTTACTCCAAATTTGTCGATTGTTTGGAACTAAGGTATCACATACGTGCGAATGGTAACATTCTTGTGTCTGACTAATTACAACGTGTGTAACTAAAACTTATATCCTATTGTAATAATCTTTGTAACAGATCATTGACTAAATTTTTGTAACAATAATGGACATAACAGAGGCACAATCCGTTAATCACAATCAAGTAGCATGGATTTGTGCAAGTTGTAGCCAGTACATTCGCAAACAAATTGTAGTAAATTGTTCTAGAATTGTTTGATCCTTTATAACATTTCTTTTCCGTCTACTGTTACCAGGCTGAAATTCTAGAAGCTACTGGATTGGCCCGGAAAAAATCACTTGATTAGTAATATTTTCACTAGATCCATTTTCTAACTCACATCTCTTGGTATTTTAATTATTTGTAGTGAGGATCTGTTAGGTTTGAGAAACTTTACAAAGGAAGATGTATATACTGTAACGCACTAATTCCCGCGTGTGTTTTTACTCCTACTCACAAACTCGGAATTTCGTATACTGGTTCTGGTAAATTTTGGTTTTTTGAAAATGCGGAAAATTAAGGTTAATTAATTTTAGCAAATTAGTAACTTGTCTACAAATAAAGTGAGATATCGCTTATTTTGTCTTTTACTACCTTTGACAAAGTTTATGATAACGAGAAGATATCTGTGCGGTCGGTATTTACTTACTCTTTGCAGTTGCGTCTCTCACCAATAGATGACGCCGGTACTTAATATGCTTACAGGTTACGGTATGTTCTAGCTGTCATATGTTACTTATATGGTAATTACCTCGTGAAGTTTTAAATTAACTTTGCTGATTATTAAATTAAAGTGAGTAGTGTATCGTGATGCTTGTGCGTTCATTAACAAATCAACCTTTGGGTAACTTTATGTCCAAGGTTCATCGGAAATAAAAGATGTAAGTACACTTGAGAAAAATAATTGTTTTATTTACAAAAGAAAATAAACAAATAACTTCAGAGAAATAAAATCAAACAGAATTCAAACTTTAAAGTCGGTGACAGTCTTATGTACAAAACAAGTAAGGAACTTCGATGAATGAAATCAAACGGAATTCGGAAAATAAGTTCGGATGCACTTTTACCCACAAAAGATAGAAATTAGAAACAGGATTTTAATATTGAAAGTGTTAAAAAATAATTTAAAAATCGGTTATCAATCTAAGCAGTAAACGGAAAATTCGGCAAAGTACCAGTAGATAATCACGGTGAACAAACTTACGGACTTTAACGTGAATTAAACAAGATTTAATTTAACGCTGCAAAGAAAAGAATAACACGGTTACGGGGAGGGCACCGCCTAGGCCAGTGTCTAGCACCGACTGCGATACGGAGGGTGTTCCGCCTAGGCCAGTGTATAGCGCCGACAGCAATACGGAGATTGTTCCGCCTAGGCCACCGTCTAGCGCTGATAGCGATACGGAGGGTGTCCGCCTAGGCCAGCGTCTAGCGCCGACAACGATACGGGGGGAGGGCTCCGCCTAGGCCAGTGTCTAGCACCGACAGCGATACGGAGAGAGTTCCGCCTAGGCCAGTGTCTAGCACCGACAGCGATACGGAGAGGGCAGGAGTAGACTCCTCTCGAAGAGGATTTTCGAGCGGTTTATATACCATTTCGGGCAATGACGCGGAGACTTCTTTTGGATGACGTACGGTGCAAAAAAATACAAGTCGAGAATATGAATTGAAAGATTATGCACGTACGCACCGTCATCTGGAAAAAGTACATAGGGTCTTCCAAAAGTTTGTTCACGTGAAAATAAATACATTTGATTAAACATTTGCAAATATGATTTGTTATAGTAAATACATGTTGTAAATATTTTATATTATTTGTATTATAGAAATCTATACTGTGTTTATAAAAGATGTCAGAGATGGCGCGAGGGAGAGTGACAGTTGTCGCTGACAAGAGATGTATCAGCACGAGTAAATAGAAATAAAGATATTATATCAGTTTCTCAGAACATCCTGTTTTATTGAAGTAAATATTACAAATTTAAAAGCAATCACAACATGGTGTCAGGTGTGACCATATAAAATCAGGAAAGAACTCGAAAGATATTCTAAAGAAGAATATGGCAATCCCAAACGAAGCTTTAGCAACTTTAATTGAACAACAAGCTACTGCAATTAGATTATTAAATGAACAGTTGCAAAATGCTAAAGTAAATGCTGTGCACATTCCTTGGCCGATGCCCCTGGATGTAGAAACTGGTGATATTTCACAAAATTTTGAGACTTTTGTGGAGAATTGGAATGATTATATGGTAGCAAGTGGCATGGATAAATGGGAAGCAAGTGACGAACATAAGAAAGTCAAAACGTTCTTTACTGCTCTTGGTAGCAAGGCACTCACTAAATATAATCGATTTAAACTGTCAGAGGAAGAAGAACAAAGTGTTAATAAAGTCATTAAAGCTATCCGTAACAGGTTAAGTAGCCAGAAAAATGTGATATATGATAGAGCAATGTTTAACAGTTGCAATCAAGAAAACAACAGCTTTGATGAATACTTGTTAAAATTACAAAAACCGATTGCAAAATGTGAATTTAAGGATTTTGAGACTGATTTATTAAGAGATAGAATTGTTCTTGGAATAAACAATAAAGATTTAAGGAAGAGACTAATGGCAATATCTGACTTGACTTTGGAAAGAGCTATAGACATGTGCAGAATCGATGAGGTAACAAATAGAAGATTGCAAGAAATAAATCAGACGGATGACAAAATCAACAAGATTCGGAAGAAAGTAGAGATGAGATCAGTAGAAAGTCAAAATTGTTTATTCTGTGGTAAGGTGCATGAATTTAGAAAAGGTGCATGTCCGGCTTATGGAAAAATTTGTTCAATTTGCAAGGGTAGAAATCATTTTTCCAAAGTGTGCAAAAAGAAGCATTTGCACAAAGAAGAAAAATATAGAAATAAAAGTGAAAAGAAGAACCAAGTAGAGACTAAAAAATATAAACCAAGGATAAACAAGATAAGTAGGGAAAAGGATGATAGTGAACTAGAAACTGAAGATTCTGATAGTGAACAAAACTATAAAATAGATAAGATCTATGACAACTCAAAGGAAGGTGGTAATGTATTAGTTGATTTGACATTTCTAATAAATAAGGAATGGAAAAATATCAAGTGCGAAGTAGATACCGGTGCCACAGTTTGTGTAATTGGATACAGAAACCTTATACACTATTTTGGTAAGAATATTAGTATTAATAAAACAGAGCACAAGTTACAAAGCTTTGGTGGATCTGTAATACCACTGATCGGTGAAGTTTACATAACCTGTAAATTTAAGAATAGGAAATACGACATTAAATTTGTTGTTGTTGAAGTGGAACATGAACCATTACTATCAGCAAAATGTTGCAATATTATGGATATAATTAAATTTTGTAATGTAATATCAACTGACAAAAATGTTGAATTTTATGAAGAAGAGGCACAAAATTTAGTTAAGAAGTATAAATCTGTTTTCGAAGGTTATGGAGAATTACCAGGTGAAATTAACCTTGAAATTGACACCGCAGTAAACCCTAGTATTCAAACAGCTAGAAGAATACCAATGACTCTACGCAAGCAATTGAAAGAGGAACTAGATAAATTAGAAAAAGAAGAAATCATAGCAAAGGAAGAAAATCATTCGGACTGGGTGAGTAATATATTAATTGTGAGAAAGAAAAATAGTTTTAGGATTTGTTTGGACCCAATACCATTGAATAAAGCTCTAAAAAGACCAAACATCCAATTTACAAGTATTGATGAAATTCTACCAGAATTAGGCAAGGCTAAAGTATTCTCAACTGTAGACACTAAAAAAGGATTTTGGCAAATAAAACTCAATGAGGAAAGCAGTAAATTGACAACATTTTGGACACCTTACGGCAAGTATAAATGGAACAGGCTACCTTTTGGAATAAAATCCGCACCTGAAATTTTTCAAATAAAAATGCAAAATCTTCTGATAGGACTTACAGGCATTGAGATAATTGCAGACGACATTGTTATATATGGTAGTGGTGCTAATGAAGTAGAGGCAATAAAAAATCACAACGAAAACCTTGAGAATCTATTGAAAAGATTAAAAGAAAACAATTGCAAACTGAATAAGGAGAAATTAAAGCTTTGCCAGAAGGAAATAAAATTTTATGGACATTATTTAACATCAAATGGTCTGAAACCCGACGAAACTAAAATACAGGCTATTAGAAACTATCCAAGGCCCGAGGATAAGAAGGATTTACTACTTGGGTATGATCAATTATTTAGGGAGGTACATAAAGAATTTAAGTCAAGAAACAAACAATTTAAGACTATTGACACATAATAAACAAGAATGGAATTGGACTGAAACTACAGAGAAGGAATTCTGTAAATTAAAGGAAATTATTTCGGATTTAAAAACCCTAGCCTATTACAATATCAACGAACCAATTGTGTTAGAATGTGACTCAAGCAGCTGTGGTTTGGGAGTAGCAGTATACCAGCAACATGGAGTAATTGGTTTTGCAAGCAGAACTCTCACAAAGTCAGAGAAAAATTATGCTCAGATTGAAAAGGAGCTTCTAGCCATTGTTTTTGGTTGTGTTAGATTTGACCAGATGGTAGTAGGAAATCAAATCACAGTAAAGACAGATCATAAGCCTCTTGTAAATATTTTCAAGAAACCATTACTAAAATCACCAAAACGATTGCAAAAAATGCTTATGATATTACAGAGATATAACATTGAAATAACATACGTTTCAGGCAAAGACAATATAGTGGCCGATGCGTTGTCTAGAGCTCCTCTGAGGGAAAACCAAGTACAAGAAAACAAAGAATCATATATTTTCAAAATATTTGAGGAAGTCAAATCTATAAAATATCTAAACGTGACCAGTAGGAGAATGAAAGAAATAAAAAAAAGAAACAAACAAGGATCCAAATTTACAGATGGTAATGAATTACATAAACACAGGATGGCCCAACAATAAAACAGATGTACCCTTCCCAATTAAGATATACATTCAATATAAACATGAACTATCAATTCAAGATGGCATAATTTATAAGGAGGATAGAGTATTAATTCCTTATAAGTTGAGAAAGACAATGGTAGACAAAGTACATGTGAGTCATAATGGTATCGAAGCAACACTGAAGCTAGCTAAAGCCAATCTATTTTGGCCAGGCATGACATCGGATATCAAAAATAAAGTAAAAGAATGCAGCATTTGTTTAAAATACTCACAAAACCAACAAAGAGTACCAATGAATAGCCATACAATCCCGATCTATCCTTTTCAATATATCTCGATGGATGTTCTTACAGTTGACCTGGAGGGAAAATCAAGAAAAATCCTAGTAACAGTGGATCATTATTCGGATTATTTTGAGCTGGATATACTAAAAGATATGCGGCCTACAGCTGTTGTTAATTGTTGTAAACTAAATTTTAGTAAACACGGCATTCCAGCACATCATCCTCAAGGTAACGGTAAAGCGGAATCCGCGGTGAAGATAGCTAAAAAATTAATCAAGAAATGTAATGAAAGCAAAGAGGACCTTTGGTACAGTCTTCTGCACCTCAGGAATACTCCAAATGCAATTGGATCAAGCCCGGCACAACGTATTTTTGGTAGAAAAACAAGAACTGGCATACCAGCAGCTGTACAAAGTTACAAGCATAAGATAGTGACAAATGTGAAAGAAAAAATAGAAGAAAGGAAGAGGACAACTAAACTTAATTATGACAAGAGGACAAGAAAATTGCCAGATTTAAAAATTGGACAACCCGTTGTTGTACAAATAAATCGCGAACACGACAAAACTTGGAGGAAAGGTATAGTCGAAGAGAGATTAAATGAAAATTCATACGTGATTAACAGTCAAGGGAACACCTACAGAAGAAATATAATCAACATAAGAAGAGATGAAACAAAAGCGACAGAAGCAAAGGAACATATGGAACAAAGAGAAGACAAAGAAATTAGGAAAGAACAGAGTAAAGATTATGAAGAAATCGGACCGACAGAAATAGAATGTGAAGAGCTCAACCCTGGAGAAGAAAAAGAAGAGCAAGAAGCAAAAGGAAAGGAGAAGATAACCAGACCGAAGAGGACACACAAAATCCCAGAAAAGTTTAAAGACTATATAATGTGACTCTTAAAGGGAGGAGGATGTTATAGTAAATACATGTTGTAAATATTTTATATTATTTGTATTATAGAAATCTATACTGTGTTTATAAAAGATGTCAGAGATGGCGCGAGGGAGAGTGACAGTTGTCGCTGACAAGAGATGTATCAGCACGAGTAAATAGAAATAAAGATATTATATCAGTTTCTCAGAATATCCTGTTTTATTGAAGTAAATATTACAAATTTAAAAGCAATCACAACATGATTCAATTATGATATGTTATTATCTTAATAATAAATTGTCTCTGTCTTTCAGTAAAAGTTCTTTGAATTCGTAACGACTAGCGGTTCGTTACAATACTATAGCAGAATACATCAGAAAATAACCAAAAACATAATGCTAAAATAGCTTCCTCAGCGTGGTTCCAAAAATACTTTAACTCTACCTTGTCTCGCTGTTGCCTTACAGTTAATGCCACAACATTTCGTCGTTTCGAAATGTCATGTTTTATATTTTGTGCTGCTATGACAGGAGACGGTTTACTTTTCCGTATATTTCGCATGTCTTAGTTGAAAATGTGGATCGACATATCTTCGAAATAGCTGTCCCGGATTAATTAATTAAACTTGTGTGGTGCGGAATGTGCCGATACTTTTGGGTTGTTTGTCAAGGTAATAGATCTATCTAAATTTAGGCGACAAAATTATAAATGTCTCCATATCTATTTGAAATAGACATATGAAATAATATGGATTTCATATGTCTAGTGGTTTATTTCTAGATGGGGAAATCAAATATGTAATAATATCCAGGAGTTTCTATTTAAAATAATAAAGTAAGTGCATGGTTCGCTAATTATTGATTAGCCTGCATCTTCGGAATTTTGAAGGTTACCTTATGGTTGATTTTCTACTACTTACGATAGACACATTTCTACAATTTTGGAACTGTTGCAGTCTGTCAATGGATCTGGGAAGATTGTGTTTTTGATTTTCTTTTCTAGTATACGCTATTTTTTTTGCTCCACTTTTGTTTTATCGGATTAATAGCTCAATTGCTAAAGTGTTCTATAGTAACGACGGAAATCACCGCTATTATTAAAAAATTTTGTCGCAAATGTTTCTTTAATATATTATTACTAGCTAGCGACAAGAGTTTAATTATTACCTTTATAATAAATTTGTTTATACGGAGATCACAAATCACTTGGAATTGAAATTGTGAAAAAACTGTTGTCAATTAGGATTGATTGAAACAGTTTTTGCAAATTTATTCATTCATTTAAAAATGTAGTAGTATATACATCATACTTAACTTGAAGATGGAGAAATTGAGACAGTGTGTAACATATGCCCCAATAATTACGTTTGCATTTATTTTGGCCAAATTGGTTTTCCAAAAACTAAAAACAAGTTATTTTTGGTGATTTGGGTTGGGAAAAGTACATAGGTACGTGTACGGATGGAGTTTGATCAATGTCTGATCGCCACGGAGGATTGCAGGCGCTTGCTTCGTGGACCCACAGCATAGGGAAACACTTGCAACATCCTTGATAACTTCTCAATTGAATTTGGTATTAGAACGTGTCGTAGACATTGTAAGGTACATAAAAACTAGGCCATTGAAAGCAAGATTTTTCAAAAAGCTATGGATGGACATGGTAACTGGACATACGGCCCTGCTATATCATTATGGTTTACGATGATTTTCACGTGACAACGTCTTATCTCGTGCATTCGAGCTAGGTCAAGAAATTCACACTTTTTTACAAGAGGGAGGTGATGAAGGCTCTAGGTACTGCCGACCCGGTTTTCTGCTTCAACTAGCGTATTTTTGCGATATATTTGATCAGTCGAGTGCCTTGAATCTGTCTCTCTAAGGCAAGAATATGCACATTTTAGAATTTTTACGATGTTGAGAAAAAAGCTGCGGTTGTGGTGCAATGAGGATAGCGGTCAACATTGTTTCTCTGATTTACATAAATCCATGGGTTTTAATACAGTTGTTGTTTCACAGGACTTGTCCCTTTTCAAGGAACACCTCTCAAAGTTTACTGATTGGTTTGCAAAATATTTTGAGGAAAACAACGTTGAGAAATTTGTGTTGATTCAAGAATTTTTCCGTCCCCAAATTCCACCACAATTCACTTTGCAGGAAAAGTCAATTTTTTTGCGATAACAGTCTGTTGAAAAAAAAATTTGTGTGGCGATCAGCAAGCCGACCCGTCACATTAACTTACTTGGCGTTGAGGGTTTTCACCATTTATTTAATGAGGTTTGCTTTAAGAGGTGTTTTGATTACTTTCACTGATTTATTTCGTTGAGCACAGGGACAAAATACTAAATTAAGTATGCTGCCGACTGGCGATATTTCAGTCGCTACTTATAACACATAGCGCGTACGAATATATTCGTCTACAGTAGCGAACGGGTTAAGTGTGAGAACCCCTATATTTAATTTGTTTATAATTCCGATAAAACAATAATAGCGGTTAGTAGTAGATACCTCTTTTATAGCCTAGAATATTTAATGTTTTTTCGTCTACGTTTATTGAAATAGATGATGGTACGCCCTTGGCAAATGTCCATATATTGCATTAATAGATAGTAGCCAATCATTGAATTTACAAAGATAGACAGTCTCGATTTCACAAAACCACCAATAACAGTTGTCTTTTGATGCATGTTTTATATTGTTAATGAGGCGCAGTTGTAATTAATCCAATGTACGTCCCAATTTTGTTAGTCCTAGCGGCCTAATACCCCGGTGTTCTGGTGTCTTATTGTCGCAGGATTCCAACATCTAACTGTTTTACCGTCTTTGCTCTGGTGTACCAATGTATCAGTATTTCAAGTTTTCAATATTTCTATTTTGCATTATTCATTCTATCCCAGAATACTCTATATCGACTGCCCATAAAATCCTGTGGCTTCACTACCCAATCTTTGGATGGACAGATAGTAACGGGGGTGGCGAAGGCAAACATACAGAGGGGAGGATGCAGCGTTTTGCTACGTCAACCGTATTCTGGCTGGTTGGGGAATTCTTTGGATTCATCCTAATGTCAGGAGCTCCTTATTTAGACCGTAAGGTCTGGAGCTAGCCGTCGTAGTTTGACTCAATCCCAAGTTCCTGAGCAACGAACATCTCGGTAGGCACGATTTGGGTAGGGCTTTGGCCCAGCCATCCCCGTTGTATTGGTTTAAATCATAGGCGGGCCGATTGTCATGGTCGTTTCCGTTTCCGTCGCTGATCGATAACTGTGCCAGTGCTCGGTTGCCTAGGCTCTGAGGAGCTGATAGATATCACACCTGGGCGACATCATCTCCGACCGGCCGATAGTTGTCGCCTGCGCAGCCTAGGCTCCGACGTGCTGATAATTGTCGCCTGCGCGGTCAAGAACCTAGCCAAAATATGAGGCAGGTTCCGACAGATCAGTACCGACCGTTACCCATCAAAGTGGGGTTGGCATGTCATTTCTGTTGCAATGTATCGTTCCACTGCTCCCTTTGGCTAACCATGTTAGTGTCCCAAAGAAATTTTGCTAGAACCACTTAACATTCCAGTGCCTCGGTGTTTCACTGCTTCAAAGATCTGCTTTTCCCTGTCGCCCTTCTTCTGTATCACACTGTTCCAGGGTAGCAGTGCCTTATCGTCCCAGTAATCCCGTGTTGCGGAGTTCTATTGCCTATGTTACCAGGTATTGTAACAACTCCACATTACAATGTCAAAATTTCCGGTGTTGCAGTGCTTCAAAGCTTTCGTGTCTCAACATTACGGTTTAAAATTGAACAAATAATAAAGGAGCACCGCATATAAACTTTACTTCAAGGTGACTTTTCATATCCATAGATTTAGTGGCGATAGTGAATGCTGGTAGAGACCAATAAAATAAAGTTGTAAATATCGATAAAAATCAACATAGATGATGACCACGGATAAAGGTTACAAAAATAAATCTATCTTTACTTCCTCAATACATATTTTACTTTATTGCTTAAAGCTTTATTAAAAGTGTAGATCAATTAATGTTAATTGCTGGCAACTAAGAAGTCGAAGACGTCGGTATACCAACATAGGTTAAATTGTGCAACGAGCCCCTAATGACAGCAATTTGCTATATGTAAATTTTGTAAATCAGTTTTGACTTATTTTAAATGTTATTTTGTATATTTAATTGAGTTTGTACTGCGTTTGTACCGATCGAACCTAGAAGTAAACATTAATATAAATATTTGACTAATTTGAAGCTAATATTTTGTATCAGATTCGTTGCTAATTAATACGCTCTGCTAACGCAAGGTACTAGATATAGTCTGGGGAAAGTTAATTCCAAATTTTTTCAATCTTTCTGCAACTTTTGGGTATTTGCAGGTTTAAAGTGAATGGTGTGCATTTCCTTGGCGATATAACCCAACATCTCCATTGCGTTTCGATCCGGATTTTAGAAATAGATGTATGGACGAGACATCATCTTGATATTTAAAATGTTCCGTAGAAAATATAACTTCAGCAGACAACAGGATATATGGTATAAGATTGTAATATGTGTATCGCTATTAAATCCGCGTTCAGTTCCAAGCAAACTCTTTCCGCTTGCACACGCCACGAACATTACTAAAAATTTTCTTGGAACCTTGAATTTTTGGTCTGTATATTCGAATATTCCATTATACGTGAATTGAAGAAATTCTATTCCGTAAGAAATATTTTTTAGCAGACACTCTTTCTCAAATCCGAATATTTTTTAGTGTAGTTTCTTGAAGTGCAAACACACCCAGTGGGTAGCGCGGTTATCGAGTTTCAGTTGCCTTGTTTTGTACACATTCATGTATCAGGCCAGATAATCAAGTTTTGTTGATATTA
This sequence comes from Oryctes borbonicus, assembly GCA_902654985.2. NCBI lineage: Eukaryota > Metazoa > Arthropoda > Insecta > Coleoptera > Scarabaeidae > Oryctes > Oryctes borbonicus. The sequence continues at coordinate 617,850 of LR736872.1, forward strand.
GTGGAAAGCAATATTTCTTTGCTCGTATTAAAAGATATTATTTTTTTCACACATTACAGTCAAATCCTTTTTCTCAGTGTACACTGTTGATACAGGCATTAAACTCACTTTTAATTTTCCAAGTATATAGAAATGAACTGAATTATTAATGGTAATTTGGGAAACTTACTGAAAATATTTTGGTTCAATAGTACATGTCGGCATTAGTATATTGCCAATTTTTTAAAAATTTCCATTGTAATATGTACCATTCATATACCGATTGTAACGGTTCCTCGTAATCTATTCTGTATGTTTCTCATTTTCATTTCTTCACTGCTAGATGCTAATCAACTCACCGGGTTATTTAGCTTTCACAGTGCTGTAACTTACCTCATAGGAAAAAAATTAAAATCTAGATTTGCATCCGGCATTGTTGTCAGTGAATGGAGCTATTGTTCTTTTGTTTCTATGTTACAGAACAAAGAATATCGATAACTAAAAAAGAAAAATAACTGCAGTATCAACTGTTTCTATCCGAACTTGTGCATAACATGGGTAATACATACCGGCCTGTTGGGAACCAGAGTTACAAATAAACGTGTATTTCATGTACCTATGTATGTGCAAACATGAGATAAAATATAAAAGTGCTTTTGCAATGTTCATTTTGCATACTTTTACCTACATACGTAGATACGTACATATTTAGGTAGTCAACTTTAATTTATTAGTGCTAAATATCTCTGTACAAAGTAAAAACGTAATTAATTTTTGTCTTCTAGTACCTTCTATACGTTTATCGATGGTATCACCACACCAAGCACATGCGAATAGATTAGCACACATGTTTAGAGGATAACAATTGACAACCAAAATTAAAACGATGATGGGATCTTTATAAAGTTACTTTATTGGAAAATCGTTACAATATACAAAGTGTTCAATGTTATAACTGCGCTGTTGCTAAGTCTCCTTATTGATCGTACTACGTCGCATAATGAGGCGGAAGCTGGTAGAAAGCGGACTTTAAAAATTAATAACTTGATTCTTGAGAATTATATTCATACAAATAATATTTTTTATTAAACTGAAAGCAAGTGTAATACTTGTACGGGAAATAATAACTGTAAACCCACTAGTTTTGTTTTGAGGACAAACGTAAAGAAATACAAAAATTAGAATTTTAAATTGTTAAAATAAATATTATATAATTACATAATAGAGTATCATATGCAATAAACAGCATACTTAATGGGGATATAAAATAAAATAAAATTATATTAAATATTAAAAAGTTTGGTAAACAACACATAAGTATCGGCACCCTCCGCACCACACAAGTTT
>LR736872.1:619575-720388 GCA_902654985.2 Oryctes borbonicus
AAACTTGTGTGGTGCGGAGGGTGCCGATACTTATGTGTTGTTTACCATACTACGCCACAGTCCTTGCTATCATTATTAAAAAGTTTGGTACAAATTTTATATACAACTTCTTGTTCTACCTTATAAAATTATTTGTCAAGTATATAGGGTATTTCAAGTGGCATGCTAAACGAACAAGATAAATCAAACACTATGCATATTATCGTGTATTGATATTCGGATATAAAGATTCCATATAGCCCAGATCCAATGTAATCATGTGATTCCATACCTTAATAAAATGTCTATTCTAACAGTATATTGGTTTTCTATTCCTCCCGAACAATTCAAAGAAAGTTTTTAGGTAAAAACATTATTAAATGCAAACAAGTTCTTCAGTTCGTTCACCGGTTAAGAATGAGGATCTCATGCATCCTCGAAACAGCTGTCCCGGATTAATTAATTTATTAAATTTGGGTAGTGCAGTGTGCCGATACTTTTGTGTTGTTTGAAGTTCTTCAAGATTCTAATCTAATTTCTTTTAAACACCTGCATGATCGAGGCCCATTTACTAGCGGTAACTTTTATATCTGGTCGTGCTATAGTGTCAGCACCAAAGGAATGAATACACCGTACGATCTATTGAGAGAAGACGCAAACGTTATAATTATATATAACTCTGCTTGTTTTAGAAACCAGCTTACTGCTTATTATTTCTAGGCATTTTCTGGTGTGTTATCTTATATAGATCATGGTAAAGAAGTATGTAGGAATATTCACATGTGCGGTTTCCCAAACCGCTACTTGCGCCGCCATCTCGTGGTTAAGCAGTCAGAGAGCTGCTCGAGGGATGGTTTAAGGAACAGTACTCGGTTTATGTGGCTGCTTTCTAAACGGCAGGTATGCATTTCTTGGCACTAGAAGGTGCCAAGAAATGTCCAGTTTGTCGTTTTGAAATGTCGTGGCAACAACACAAGGCAGATTTAAAAATACTCTCGGAACAACGCTGATGTAGCCGGGTAGGCAGAAATATGTCCGTGGTTAATGTAATTTTTGCTTTCCTTGTGTTACATTTGCCGTGAATAATTCCATCAATACCATGAAGAAGCTATCTTAGCATTATTTTTTTGGTTATTGTTTCTAAGCATTTTCTGATGTGTTCGAGTAAGGTAACTTTTAACACGCACAATTGTATAATATATTGAAAATCGAAATTTAAAATTAGAAGAATCTTTCGAACGCTCTCTATGATATTTTAAATAAACGACGGTATCCGACAAACTCTCCTTTAGATTGACGAGAAGAATTGACCTAGACATACATATATCGAAACAATTTTACAAAGAGATTTCGATTTAGACTTACAAATAAAATTCTACGATTACCTGCCATACTTTAATTTTGCACCACATCACAATTGTGTGGTCGAGAGGTCATTTTCAACATTTGAAGATGTAGAAGAAAAAGCAATAATAACTAATAAATAGTAGTTATTATCTGATGCATTAACGTTTTAGTAGTTATGTTGATTTAAATTCTTGTATTTAAATTCATAAAATACAAGAAGAAACGGCGCCGCGTTTTATTTAAGAAAATAAAAACTGCATACATTCACTCCATAGTTGTAATCGATATAGACGTACATATATTTGTATACGTGTGGTTCACTTGTGTCCTACATCTTATCTCTCCTTGAGTTTGGACGATATACAAGCTCTTGTTGCTAAATATAAATATATCTATTTGCAATGATATACACATATTTCGTTCGATTATGTTGTCGTATAAAGAGCGATACCGGTTACCTACAACGCGCTTCTGTACCGATGAACAAAGAGAATTATTTTACAAATGCTGATGAACACTACGGTGTCAATGTAGTGGAAGGTAACTTCCGCACATTGCACTTCAATACGGTAAAATGTAATGAACAAAAATTTAACATAGTTAAATGTAGTAAGCAGACGTAAAGCAGAACATGTAATTTGCAACTGGACAAAATAAAACATTAAAATGAGTTGTTGAAACGTCTTAATATTTTGCCGCCTACCTGATTAATATATCTATCGCAGTGGTTTGTAGCAGAATGGTTACGAAAAGTACAAAGAGAGAAATAATATTGTAAAATTAAATATAGATTTGAGATAAAGTATGGAACCAAGCAAATATCTTTAAATCGGAAACGATGATATTGGTGAAACTTTTAACTAAGTACGTCTGATTCCGAATTTTTTATTACTCTTTTATTAAAATAGGACGCACTGTATATTTTTACAGATTGTAATCTGTAAGAAAAAACCCGGAAAGTATTAATAAAGAAAACGTTAAGCAAACTCATGCGTAAAACTACTTTTACAAGTATGAAATGCAACAGACCAACAGACGTTGTAGTTGCAACCGTTAAAAACAGCGAGCGTCTTTGTCTGTTATCAGCGTGTGGCACTTCAGCCTACCAAATACTGCTCGGGTAGACATACTATTCCGACAGATTCCAAGAGGCATGTATTGGCACAGCAAAAAGTGCCAACGCTCTCGTTTGGCATAACCAACACTGTGTCTAATTCTAAGCATCAGTGTATGCAAAAATTAACTTAATATTCTATTTAATTTGATTAAAATATTACTAATTTTTTTTTGCCATACATAGGCTATTTCACGAAACTCGTTAGGTAAAAGTTCTTGTTATTATAGATGGAATTCTGAAATTTTGGAATAGGTAGTTATAACATTGGGCCTATTAATTTAAAATATTTTTGCCAACGAAATAGTTCCGGTTAAACCAGAAGCGGTTACCAACATTCTTATTTATTATTTTGAATACTTTTTATTAGCTTAATCGATTGTACATATCGTATGTCCCCTAAAGTCAACTGTTTTCGTGATATTCACGATCATGTTGAAATTTTAGCATTTGCACTACTCTTCTGCAAATTAAATAATTGAGAATGTAATGCAGATTGAGGTATTTACTTTTGCAGGAACGAAATGGAAGTTCATGCGTACCGCACCTTATCGTTATTATTACTAAATTTTATACAAGGTGTTCATCAACTGTTTTCAAATATAGATATTTTCAAACAGAAAAAACTTTTTTTTTTAAATGGACCGTTGTACCTGTTTTTAATAGCTTTCAAGATATTGACAATTCTTTCCTTAAGATGCATAGAATGCGTTAACCACGGTCCATTTGAAAAAACAGGAGCTTTTTTAGTTTGAAGATATTTGTATTTCGAAACAGTTTATGAACTCTCTGTATAATAACGAAAATGGTAAGGTGTGGTATGTACACATGATCTTCCAATTCGTTTCTATCAAAATAAATACCTTATTATTCATGATATTCCCAAATATTTAATTTTCAAGATCAGTACAAACGCTAAAATTTCAACATGATAAATATCTCGAAAATTGACTTTAGGGGTAAGGTGTCAGTAGAACAAATTATTTAAATGCTCTGTGTATAATCGATTAACTTGATAAAAAATATACCATTGTGTTTAAAATAAGAAAGTTGGTTTCGTAGGCGAAAATATTTTAAATAAATAGGTCTGATGCTATAACTACATATTTCAAAATTTAGATTTCTCATCTAACAAGTAACGAGTTTCGTGAAATATCCTCCACATATAAGAGTTCAAGTTTTCGCAGTTAACAACTTAAACTACTTTTAAAAATTTGTATCAAACAATAAGCAAACAAATTTTAGACTCATACTACTTCCGCTTACACCGGAAATCATAACCAACCATGATACTTTTAATGCAATAACACAGTTTCTATTGCTCTTTTAGATTCTGTGGATTGTTTATATTAAGGTTTCCTACCTCTAAAATCAATTGATTTTGAGTTATTGCGATTTCTGTGTTTCGTTATTTCTTTTACAATGTTTTCTTCAAAATTAGATAAAATTAGACCTTTGTTTGTGTCCCTACAGACACTATTTCGACAATTTCAATTAAAATAAATGTGAATTAATGAAGTTTAACGAGCAATTTGAAACGAGAAAACTAACTAGCAATCGTGACGTTTCAATTTAAATTCTCTGTTCATATGTTACGTACTATAACCCTACGTATTTCTAAACCATCAAAAAAAGTACGTATAACAACGAATACTTTTCCGTATTCATGCAAACGGAAAACAGTTTTAGTAAGAAATTATAAAAAATTTAACAAAATGGTGAACATGAGGAGGCACCTCGTATTGTTGCAGCAAGTTTCCTGCAAATGCTTCTCATTATTTTATTTGGGCTATGAATGTCCAGATATTCCACAATGCCGGATTTTACGACCACACTTGTTGAATATATTGTACCTGTTGCGCGAAGTAGATTTTAGGTCGCGCAATAAAATTTGACAGTGCCTTCTAGTAAACTTTAGCAATAATTCATTCTTCCAACTAACACATTTCGTGCGAACTTTTTCTTTTCGAGGTAATAAGTTTCTCGCATACGGATAGTTTAGTGTTTGGCTAATAATAACATATGCATATGCGAATATATAGCAATCCTGTTAAAGTATATTTTATTGATTAACCTAAAAAGTGCGTCAACATTCATAAATCAATTTTTAACTTAATTATATTATATTATATTAATTATTCATAAATAATTCAATCGTAACCATGCCCGTCAATCATACTGCATTTGGCCATGATTAAACGCTATTCACCATCCATGAATAATCGCAAGATAAGTCTTGATTAACGGTTATTCGTGAGTCATTAGTGATGACTGTGGCTGCAGAAACGAGTACACGGTTCACAAAATTAGCAGAGACTAGTTAGTAGTAGTAGTAAAACACGTGTTTTGTCGACTCTCGGGGAAACCTGTAGGCAACACGGACTCATTCTCATGAGACGAATAAACACGAGTCTCTGCTAATTTCGTGAAGCTGTACTCGTTTCTCCAGGCTTAGTCATGACTAACTGTTACTCACCGACCGTTAGTCATAATTGTCCATTATTGATGAATAACGATTAGTTAATCATCATGACTGAATATCGGATTGATTTGGTGAAATGGCGATCGCACGTAGGCATCCAAATATCTTATCATTTAAAGCAAGCCAGTGTGAAATCCGTTTTGTATTGAATATGGGTTCTTTACTATTGTTAATAAGTAATAATCGTATTGCATAAAATGAAAATTATAACTATAAATTTTGGAAATAAAAGAGAAAACGCGGTACCCATACGTAGTAATTCTAAACTTACATGAATATAAGTACTAGAGATTTAGTTCTTTTCCTTTACTCCAATTCTGAATATTAAGTCCACCCTGAATTAACATAAATGTTGTATTTATTTGTCAGTTGAAAAGTATAATTAGTTGATTTCTAGATTTTTTCTTAGGATTTTTGACTTTCGGTTCATTTTATCGCACACACTTCTTTGTTTTACCTATTTACATAATGACTCTTTCGATGAATACTTTTTTTCAGTTACTTCTGTTACTACTATTGTTAATTATTCGACCCTTTTTTGTGTGTTGAGTATATAATAATAACCAGCAAGTTTCTATTGGTGCTATCGAGAGTCCTGCTTTCAATAACTGGAAAGTATGCACTATACAATAATAGATTGTCAGAGGTTTGTGGGGATTCAACAGCATACCGGGTTTAAAGGCAAAACTCAAAATATTTTTAGTTTATAACATTCTGGAGGATTATTTATTGTTATGAAAACTAGGTTACTAAATCAGAAATAGTATTTACATATTAACCGCTAAGCTGCGTAATTGCACTTAGAAACGGGCGTTAAATTTTACTATCCTTGTAAATGCGATGTTTTAATAGAAATGTCAGTTGCATTACAAAATCAATAAACGATAGACGTTACATGCCATTCATTGTTAAGCTAACTGTCCTTATAAAGTGCTAATTATTTGGTCTCTCTGCGTATTGTAAAAATGCACAAAAATTTAAGCACATCGTCCAAACTTTATTAGAAAATAAGTACATAACCACGACCGCCTCTATCGCCGACGCTTGAGACAGAGTGGTGTACGATACATTCGTCCAACCGCGGCGTGCATATGCGTTAGGGAAAGTGGTACACAGTCAGACGATACTACTTCTGCGTGTTTATCTGACACCTTAAATGTGAAATATCAGAGGCGTAGATGCATCGAACGGAAAGCATAAAAGTATACATAAGCACAAAAACATTAAACAAATGCAAAGAATGTCCAGTGTCATATTTTATAGATATGGTTAATTACTAAAACATACTCTAAATTTTCTAATATGAAAAGTCTTCGCTTACTTCTTAGAATATCTCTAAATATTGTAATGTTTGATTAGATTAATTTAAAGAAACTTTCGAAATTCTTACAAATGTCAGAAATTTACTAAAATTGGGGGCCGTGAATCCGGGAATGCCCCTAGACACTCTTTCGGCAAATGAAAGTTTTGTTTGACGATAGTTTCAAAACGAAAAACGAGAAATGAAATAACCACTAACCTTAAATGTTGTAGAGTTCTTCTACATAAACACAATATTCTTCTAATGCACTTTTGAATAACTTTTAAATAGGGAATCGAAACTAGGAAAATTGGAGCAACTTCTCAATATATTATGTCTGAATGATATCTCTACATAAAGTCACAAATAATAATTAATTATTTTTAGTTTCTTTGACAACGGTTTTGTTTTCATAGACACCTATGATAATTCTTATCAATTTAAAATATACGATTATTGAATTGGATTCCGAAACGAACGATTTTGCTGTAGTGTGACGCAAGGACGCAACTGCTGCTGGGATTTTGTGTTCTGTACCACTAACATATGCCCTAGAACTTGCTGTAGAAATTTCTATTGTTAACTTTCGAAAAAGAGAATGATGTATAGTAGATAGTAGAAGTAGTTAATATACGTCTTCTCTACGCTTGTCGTTGGCTGGACTTCTATTAACTTTATTATTTTGACGCCCCACTGATATTCGGCGCAACACAGGATTCTTTCTCTAGGGATCGGGCTTCCTACCAACAGATGGACTCTCATACCCGATAGGTGTATAATATGTACTTAGTAAAGAAGAACTGACTACGGCGCTGATGACAGCTAACCTCATTGTTTTTAATAACATTACAATACAGAGAAACTTCTTTCCACATAAGAACTTGTGAGAGAAGCCTGGTGAAAATGGGGCCAATAAGCGTTGTGTTTACAAACGGTTTCATTGCTTTCGTTGCACAACAGTTTTAATACTGACAAATGCGGGTTGTGGGTACAAATTGCATCGACTTTTTTACATATAGAAGCACCGAAATCTCCAGAAATATTCTTTATTTGTTTATTATAACATATAATGCTTCAATTCCGTATTGTTTGTGATTCAAAGTATTTTATTTCATGACGTATATTACGAATATATTCGCTAATAAAGTGCAAATTAGTTTGTGAGGATGGAACCTGTAACAGAGTTTTAGGCATCTTCATTTATATTGTTTATTACATTAGCAACTTTCTCCAACTACTCAACTCTAACTATGTCCACTATGTTACGACTGGAGACAGAAGTAAGGAAGGTACTGGCCATTTGTCTTTCTAGTAAGCAACTCTTGTAGGTGCTTCCAAGAAAACTTTGTTGGTAGGACTAATTAATTCATTAACATCCGGAAATTGCTTTATAATAAATTCCGCAACTCTATGGAGAGCGTAGGCAGTGCATGTAATACACAGCATATTTTTGATGATGTCTTTAAGCAATTTTCCAGTTTTAACCATATAAGTTGCAGCGCCACTCACAAAAAATAAAGCTTTCTCCCGTTTCCTCACATCTTCGAAAAATTTGTCAATACTGCTGACAACTACTTCCGTTATTGTATTAGTATTTACCCGTTGTATTATTTTGTCGACTATTAAATATGGCTTTGTTGGACGATATATATACAAAACACCAACAATGACGTGAACTATGCTTCTCCCTAACACATCCATAGTTTCGTCTCCGCTCAACCAGTAGTAATTGTCTCCTACATCGGTGTTAATTTTGTTTATGACTTTTGTGTATATTTTTGGGAGATAGGTTTTCGTAAGGTTGACTCGTCGGGAATACTTCTACCCGTATATTTTGCCAGAAAATACTTAGACTGGATTATCTAGTTTTCGCAAGGGTATATTCGCAGCTACAAGAGTTTCGTAGACACCAGGATTGAGATGAACATCGGTTTTTGAATGGTCGGTAAATAGGGATTAAATCTCTGCGTCGCTGAAAATCAAATTAATAATATCTGTACAAATAAAAAATAATAACTCCAATAATAGGCCATAAAAGGAAATCAAATTCAATTAAAATAAAAAGGAATTCTGAAAGTGTTCAATTAAAAGGTATATAGTAAATATGGTAGAGTAAACTAAAACTATAACCTAAACTATAATCTAACTACAATCTAAAGCTAATGTAAACAAAAAGAGACTGTGGAAGAAACTAAACAACTAACACTATATAGAACAGATATTAAAAAAATCCTAGCTTCAGAAGACGAATTAGAAATATAGAAAACAAAGCTAAAGATGAAACATGCACAACCGTGCTTTCTAACTGCTCATTAATGACCGAATCGCGTGGAGGGCGGAGATGGTGTGACTTGATTGAGGGACATGTGTAAACCGGCACGACTCTGTACGAGCGCCTATGCTAGAGGCGGTTGTCGATCCGCAGTATGTTTATAACAAAACACCTACTTACTTTAATACTTTAGATAAATAAAGTACTTATCTCCATGAATACATTGCACTGTAAATGCAATTGTTTTACATTATATGTATGGTATGTACATTTGTTAAACTATGAAATCAAGAAGAAACAAACTGTTTTGGGTTTTTATATCTTTCATGAATTATGAAGATCAAACTTTCATTAAGTTATCGTGTTGTACAATACAAAATACATCAAACAAAAGGCAACAATGACATAATGACAGACTGCTGGAAAACTGTTGAACATATTGAAAAACAAAGGGTCACTTTTTAAATAATTAACCCCCATGCCGTCGGTCCACGGTTCCAGAGGCATGGCTTACACAGTAGAAGAAAAAGCAGAAGATTTCGCCGAGGCCTTGGAATAACAATTTAGTCCAAACTTCGATAACGTATACATTTTACATATAGAACACGTTCATCGGAGTTTGTGACAGACACTGGAAAACGACGAAATAGAGGAACTTACGCGTACCACCACACGCCAGGAAGTGAAGAGTATCCTCCAAAGGCCGAACGCATGAAAAGTCCCCGGAAACGACGGAATCCGGAACCAGGCGCTCAAACTCCTACCGAAGAAAGGTCCTGTAGCAACCACCAACATCTTTAATGCTATGCTTCGGCTGCGTCGCTTCACAACCCTCTGGAAGTGCGCAGACGTCGTAGTCGAAACCACTGCCGACAATCTGGGCGGAAGACTACAGGCCCATCGGTCTGCTCCTCGCACTGGGCAAAGTAGCCAAGAGGCTGATTCTCAGACGTCTCAAAGAAGCAGAAGAAGACAGCAACACGATTTCCGATGCTCAGTTCGGATTCAGAGAACAACACCATACGACGCTACAAATACTCAGACTGGTGGAGCACATCAAGCCAGAAGGAATACACCGGAGCCGTCTTCTCAGACGTTTGAAAAGCTTTCGATAAAGTCTGGCATGAGGACCTTCTGCTCAAGATGCACCGTTTTGAAATATCACGTGGACTACTGCTCCTCACCAGTTCGTTCCTCAGCAACCATACGTTCAGAGCCAAGCTGGAAAACTACAGATCCGATCCAAGACCGTTAACAGCAGGGGTACTCCAGGGCTCATCACTCTCTCCACTGCTGTTTAACATCTGCGCTGCAGACATCGCTAGCATCGCGAATGTCAACCTGGCGATGTTCGCGGACGATGTTTGCGTGTTGTACACGTGGAGAATCTCAGTCAACGTGGGGAAAAGTGCGGCAGTGATGTTCTCTACAACAGGTTACCGCAAAGGGAAACACGACGACCCCCTGGAATTATTAATCTAAGGAGGGCATATCCCCTGGTAACCGGAGGCTAAGTACCTCAGCGTCAGGATGAATATCAAACTTACCTGCAAGGCCCACGTCAAAGCGGTAGTAGATCGAGCACGAGGGACGTTCACGTCCCTCTACCCATTAGTCAATTGGAGGAGTAGACTTAGCCTTATTGACAAGGTTAAGACCTACAAAACCATCATCAGACCATCCCTACTGTACGCCATCCTGTGTTGGATCACTACCTCTGTAACACACTTTCGGACACTGCAATCCTTCCAAATCAGGATGCTCCGTATGGCCTGCGGGGCATTGTGGCTCGTCAGGAACGAGACCATCCATCATGACACTCAGACAGAGTCTGTTATCGAATATTCCACTAAGACAGCCACCAAGATTTACGAAACGGCCCAGGATCATCTCAATCCTCTAGTTCCAGAAGTAGTCATCTACGACCCCGAGTTTCCACGGGACAGCTCTAGACCCAGGTCAGCCCTAACACATTTACGCGCACAACCTTGATCTTGTTGGTTGTTGATAGCATTTGTAGACTAGCAGCTTTTGCGTACCATGCATTTACCAAACGGTATAACTCGAAGGTGTGATATTGAGCTCAGAGCTCTATTCTCTCGCGATCTTCGTTGGAGATTCTGTTTTTCTTTTTTGATCGAACTTGCAGAATACATACTGCGGTACAAAGATAGTACTGGTTATCAATCAGGACCCCGAGACTTACCCATCTGAACCTCGTCACCCTTTCTAAACCCCGCCGAGCAGCCTATCACTCGCCAATGTGAGCTAGTTTTTAAGCATATTTCTTTTTATATAACCATATTCGTTGGTTTGTTAGGCTATTTAGTGTCGCGTATGGACTTTTAATTAAAGTTTGCATTATTAGTGCATGCTCGATCGAGTGTTAGTGGTAAAGAGTTCAGAAAAATACAATTGCTCCTAATTCTATTACCGCAATATAGTTTGCTTAATATTTACTGTCAATATTGAATTTTCATTTTTAAGTTTGATATTTTCACATTGATTCTCATGCTCTTTTTTTCTTTCTTTTGTGAAAGTCATAATTAACATTAGTCACATCAAACTCCAACCTGTAGAATACATATATATTTTTTTAAATTTGAAATCAAAAACGTACGATATCTTCTTACCTTTCCCTCAAAACTGAATGGTTTTTAAAAAGTTTTTACCAACCAGTGAGGCGATTTTTTACATTCAGTGGCTGCACAAACTACGTTCGTCTTATTTACGCAGGGGTTCATATACCGGGACGTCGTTGTCGTACGTGTACAAACGTGTACAAACCACGCCTTCAGTTACATGTTAGAAAACAGCACTGGTCATGGTTTCCAGACTCCGCTACACGAATAACACGGCATCCAAATTTGGAAGAAATTTTAAACAGAGATAACTTTGTAAGTAAAAGTGCCTCTTAAACACGTTTCGTTATAGCGAAGGTGTAGTAGTCGTGTGCTTTGAGCGTTCGGACTGCGATCCTACACATCAAACGTTCGGCAGTTCGATTCCGTTGTACCATGTCTTTTTTTCTTCATCTTCCTATTATTCCGATATGATTTTTGTTAAGTTGCAAAAAACATCTATGAAACAATTTATTGATCTAAAAGCACATATAATATGCATATCTGTTTCGAATCTGTCATACGAAAAAGGTTGGTTGACATGTTGACAGCGGCTGCCAATTGGGTCGGGATAAATTAGTCAGCTTTACATATTCGGGCGTTATTTCAACTGAAAATGTGCAATCTGAGCCGAGAACACCAACTCATTAACAATTATCTATCAAACTCAGCAGCATCAAGCATCTGTGGAGAAAAGAAACGTATAATACAGATCAAACTCGGAACAAAGATACTTAAATTAGTTTACAAACGAAGGTAAACTGTATACTTTATCGTAAATGGAAAGGATGTAGCACCCATTGACATTTTACTCATTAGTAATAAAGATTGATTTTATCGATAATCAGTAGACACTCATGGTTTGTTGAAAGAAAAGTTCGACGTATGGTTTTCATTCTGACACATTCAAACAAGCGTTTGTGCCCAAGCAGAATGTTGCATGCATATCTACACAACGTATCACAAAACCCAGAGCAACATTAGTACGCATGGTACCCTATTTCATTCAGGACAAGTGTAAAGCACGGTGTTAAAAGAAATTTTTTATATAAAATAATTTACATTTTTTCGCATGAAATGAATGATAATGTTCATCAAGCGCAGAAATGGCTGATAATAAGAAGATCTAACTTTTAAGTTAATTTACAAGCCATAGTATAACTGGCCCTGAACGTCATCTAAAGTTTTGAGAATGCGTATGACAGAACATATCAGAAAATGCCTAGAAACAATCACAAAAAAAAAATAATGCTAAGATAGCTTCTTCACGGTATTGATAGAATAATTCACGGCAAACGCAACAAAAGGAGAGAAAAGAAATAATACACAATCCATGGACATATTTCTGCCTACCCGGCGTCATCAACGTGGTTCCGAGAGCATTTTCTATCTCTACCCTCTATCGCTGTTGCCTCACAGTTAATGCCGTAACTTTCAAAACGACAAACTAGACATTTCTTTGGCACTAGATGGCGCCACCTATTTCCCTTTTACTAGCACTTTTTGATGATACCCCCGCTATTATATTGTTACGAGCCGGGTTCATCTTGAAAACTAACTCACGCTCGTCCGCGAAATTTTCATAATTCATATCACCATGGTAATTTAAGTTTTTACTCTTAGATGAAAATACTAGTTCTGCTCCTTGTACAAATCCATTACTATTTCCAGCATGTAAAGCTATATATATAACTAACACTAACTTTTGATGCTTTAGCGGTTTTTTACTTTTGTCTTGCCAAGACTTTGCTATGATACCATCTTGAAAGATCCAGATTTCGTCAAAAAAAAAACAAATTACCGTAGATTCTCATTTTTAATACGCATATATTGTTGTATGAATGTGATCCGTTTCATTGTAATATGTGGGACTTCCATTAAGGCCTGTTTTGGATTGTTTTTTTTGTAATGAAAATCTATATTATTTAATACCTTCCACAACGATATACTGCAACCACAAAAAAAATCTCTTTCTCTAAGAACACTATTAAGAGTGTTTAAAGTGATATGTTGCTCTGAAAAATATGTTATATGTGAAAACTACTCCTGTAAATATTTGTATATACTCACTGTTCTTATACATGCCATAAATTGTATTTCTGATAGTACATTGGGTAAAATCATCAATTTTCACGACAGCTTTATGTCGTACGCGTTTTCGTTTTGGGCTAGTGGCTGCAATTCTTTATTTGGACATTTACGAAATTTTGTTAATAGTTGCGACATGAATATTTAGAGCACTCGCTACTCTCTAAAAACGAAGTATTGTTAATATAAAGCATTGGAAATATGTGGCACATATACCTCCCGCACAGAAGATAACGGCAATAATGGTCCGCTGTTGTTCCGTTCGGCTTCAAAATAAGCGACTAGCGAAACTATTAACTCCTTTGACTGTTTACACAATGCTTTCGGCATGTTTTAGTTGTAATAATAACTGATTTTAAATAGATATATACCAAGTATAAATGCAAATTTTAACACACGACTGAAAACGCAAAATATAACCATTTGACAGCTGACTGAGTTGACAGCATGAGAGATAGCGTAAGCACGCAATTTTATTGACAGTACCAACATTGTATATTTAATCGAATTAGAAAAAAATATATAGTTGGTTGGTTACTTTAATTGTCTACTATTACATAGCCCGAAATTGCTAGTGATGATGTACCTTATCTGCTATCTTCAATGACATATAAGCACAAATACTTATTATGTATATTTCATTTGAATGAAGGTACAATGGTAAAGTGCGTTGGGCGTTTGGACTGCGGGTCCTGAGCACGTTAAGCGTTCAGTGTTCAAATCGGTTGTTGTAAAAGAGTTTTTTTTTGCTCTGTAATTCCGCTATTTTACTATTATTTATGATTACAAGAAAGGGAAGATTTATGAATCAGTTTATTGATTCGAAGAGATACATAACTCCTGACTTGTCCCGTTTGTTTACATATATTTGTTTGTGTTTGTTCATGTAGTAAATGTAAACATTTTTCTATAATCTGTTTGTTACAAAAATAATTGCTTCACATTAAAGTGATAATGTCCATCAAGCGCAGAGATTACCGATTTATGAACATCTAATTATTAAATTTATTTGAAGACCATGGTATAATTCGCGCTGAACGTCACTGAAAGTTTCGACAATGCTAGTAACGTTTAACAACATATGTTAAATATTAAATGCTATTCTGACATGTGTAGTAGATGTTTATGATCTACTCTGGTGCAGTGTTGCTAACAGAAAAAATAAATTGATATGCTATCCTAGCGTCACGATTCTTGTAAGAAAATGTACTGGGTTGGGTAAACGGCACCTGGTATCATTTTGTATAACCCTATAACTGTTCCTTCTTAAACCCTTACGGTTTGGGTTTTTTATCTATTTGTAGTACGGTCTATACCAATTATGCATGTGCATTTTTGTGAAGGGAGCTGTGCTGTATCTCAAGCTAGTAACGTGATGTGTATTAGAAAATGTGTGTTAATAAATACGTTTAACTATCTCACTACAGTAATAGGGAGTGGCAAAAGTGATTTTAACCAAAGTAAATTTATTATCTGCAAATTTTTGCAGACCAAAAAACTGTAATTTATTATATTTTAACACCTTGAGCGCAGTAGGAAGAATAAAATCTATCACACACTTTACCATGAGTCAACAATATTTTACTTAATTACTGTTAACTTGACACTCTTGCAATTTACAATTTAATTCGCTCTTTTGAAAATAAAGAAAATTCCGGGGGAAAATTAATAGTAGAGTATAACTACCTCGGGAACGCTTGAATTTTATAATTGGCTTTGTGTGTTATTGCTTATCGAGAGGTCATCGTAGTTTGATCTACGGCGCCGGCCATAGTTCTAATAATCTCTCATTGTTATCAGTATCAGTTTTAACCACGCGTTGTTGAGATGTTGATTTAAGGTTAGGTATAGAAAGTGTCGGTCATACAACGTGCCCACGTAGTGCATGGACAGAGGATAGTTCTTTCCTGAGCAATTTGGATAAAAAGCTGTCAAACAAAAAATACTGTCTGAAATCCCAAAAATACTCATGTTAATAGCCACTCTAGCGTGTAAGACTCCTAAAGAAACAGTGCCATTAAGCGAACATTTCAAATCGTGTTATATTCTCAAAACCAAGATAGGTAGGTATAGGAAATATCCGAACTGCTGAATTGAAGAGAGGCATCTAAAGTCGTAGTAGTGTATAGGATGTTTCATTAAAAAAACCAAATGTGTATCGCGTGCTGAGGAAGATCCGCATATTTGAATATAAGTTTACTCTGTGCAGTATTTGTTTCTGAATATTTTTTATTTGAAATTTTTTTCTAAATTCAGTTCACGCACTAGGTGGATATGCTGTGTTTAGACCGAAACATTAAAGGGGAGTGAATTTTGTATAATAAA
The DNA here is from genome assembly GCA_902654985.2 of Oryctes borbonicus. Lineage (NCBI taxonomy): Eukaryota > Metazoa > Arthropoda > Insecta > Coleoptera > Scarabaeidae > Oryctes > Oryctes borbonicus. The sequence goes on from LR736872.1 coordinate 635,104, forward strand.
AGAAGGAACGAGTACATATACAAATGTATCGAAATTGAATTATTTTTAGCTAGTTTATTTCCTCGGGATATTTGTTTTGTCTCCTCCTTGCAACGACTAAATATCGATGCTATATACCGCGCGGCAATACCAAATACTTAGATTCAGCTCGGACTATACTATGAAGTTTAGAATAACTAAGTCTAATCTCATACTCTGATAAGTAGTCTTCTCAAGTTTCTTAATCCTACTCTTGAAGTATGCGACAGGTTGGTTCTATTAATCGTGATTGTAATATATTTTGGAACAATATCCAGTGTTAAGCATCTATTGTTGAAGTAAAGACAACTTCTTATACTATAGAGTCACTTGGTTCAGACTTTCCGAATTCAAGAGTAGGATTAAGAAACTTGAGAAGTTCTAAACTTCATAGTATAGACCTGTACTTGAAGGCCACATACGACAGAGTAAAGCTGACCTGAAGATGTGCCATTAGGCACGAAACCGGTAGCCAAACTTTATACTAAAGAATTTGTGAGAAAACTTTTACACTTTTACATATATTAATCTCTTTGTTGTTATCCAAGATTTAGTTTAATCAGCTTTTCAAATTTATAGTCATGTCTAATGTAAGACTCGTTCATTCGATACCGAATAGATTAAGAAGGTATATAGAAAGAAGTTACTATATTAAATATTAGGATACATTTATATCCATGTGATTGGTATCTTTTATTAATCCTTTTCTGTTATTTTGACTTTCTTTTTATTTGAAATAATAACACAGGCTTCCACAGCCAGAGTCAGTTAAAACTAAACGTGTTCCGGGTTTGGCCTATGTCATGGTTAATCGAAAACACGACAATCATCTCTGGCGTGGTTTACACGTTGAGTTACCGTGCTAATTGTGGCCTGCCACCGTCCCTCTCCTGAAGGAGCTGCATATGATTGCAGGCGAGACGTTCTTGTTATTTCCTCAGAACTTGTTTTTTATTTAGAGTTTGTTGCTCATTTATTTAGAATTGGTTTTGTATTTATTCAGGGTTTATTATTTATTTAGAACTTGTTGTTTATTTATTCAGAATTGTTTTTTATTTTCTTAGAATTTGTAATTTGTGTATTTAGAGTTTGTTTATTTATTTAGAATTGGTTTTTTATTTATTACAATCATTTTTCTTAACATTTAAGGACTTTTAAATAAAAACTTGTACATCGACTTTTGTTACACCTCCTTCTCTGCTTCCATTTATATTATAAATGCATTAGTACAAACAAATTGATGTTAAATGAATATCTACTAAACTATGAATATTTCAATATAAATCGCTACTATTTTATTAATAGATTGGGCAATTAGGTAGGCACTATATCCGAAACATGTAACTAAAGTTACTTTTATAAATATCATCTTTTATTTAAAAATATTCAAATTCTAATTAACCTCTAAATAGGTGACGCACAGTTTCTAACTCCTCATAGGTGTCATAGAAATTCGAATCGTTGCCGGCGTCTTCCCCACCCACTCACTGCTACTCACACTGGTGAGTGTTAAAATTTATACTTACTTTTTAACAAAATTTAACTTCTATGTGAAACACGTTTTACTATTTTTAGACAACGAAAAAGCTCGACGAAACTACAGTCGTGAGTGTGAAACTATATATGTACCACATTTGAGTGTTAATTTTAACGCTCGATTTTTACTGTGTGCAGAAACAATTCGTTTATGACTTCAATAAGTGTAAATCGCAGTAGTGGCGTATAAATTTGATATCAACATTACCAGATATAACGACGTATAACGTCGGCATTCTCATTCAATTACGACGCGATTTCAAGCCGGTAACCCAAATTCTTTAAAAGAAAACAACGATTCCGGAAGTCTACAACAGTATTTACATAGCTTCATATTTAATGAAATAAAAACTAAATCTAAAGTTATAAAAATACAATCTTTAATAATAATAATAATACATTTGTCGTAAATTCTGCAAGAACATCGATACAGTCAAAATACATATACACAGAAAATCGTATCACAAAACATTTAAAGAGCGGTATACATATAAATAAAATTTAGAACTAGAGTGTTAAAAAGGGTTATATAGATAAAATAATTATACAAATAAAATTACAGTCAAGAGACTAATGCACTGATTAACAGTTCAAGAACTCGTCAATTGTATAAAAAGAGTGAGTACGCAGGTAAGATTTTAACTCATTCTTGAATCGAGAAATTGTTGGCGGTAGTTTTTTTGTAAAAGGTTATATTTGGGACCAGTTTCCTAAAGATGGGTGCGGTGCTTTGGTATACACAGATCATTGCGATTCCTCGTTGACAGGCTTTGAGAAACATCGCTGTTTCTAGCGAATTGAGCACTATGTTTCTTGTAAAACATTAGTGTCTCGTATATATACAGTGAGGCTAGAGGCAGTATACCTAACTGTTTAAATATCGGTCGACATGATGCCCGTGTACTTGCCCCAACCATACATCTTACTATTTTCTTCTGATATAGAAACAGCTTTGCAGCGTATGAGGATGAACCCCAAAAAGTTACGCAGTAACGCAGACGGGACTCGATGTAAGCGAAATAGAGCGATTTCAGTGAACTCAAATTAACGCAGGCGCTCAGAACTCTAACGCCATATAGTGCAGAAGACAGTTTTGTCTCAACACCCATACAATGCTGTCTATATTTTAAGCATGGATCGATCGTCAGACCCAGAAAATTGTACCCCGACAACTCTGGCACAGACTTCCCGTCCATGCTAACGTACACGTTCTGGTCGTCGTCGGTAATGGATTGGAAGCGTGCCGGTCTTATCGCAGTTTAAAGTTAAACAATTTTCATCGCAGTACGCCACCATATCTGAAAAAATATCGGCTATAGAACGCGAAAGGCCCGAAATGCAGGAACTCTCTATAGAACTCGAACGAATTTTTTGTTAAACAAGCTTTTATACTGAAAAATAAAGATCGCTTTTGATACATTTGTTACTGCATTTAATTGGTTTATTTATAATTCCTGTGGATACAGAATATTTACGAAATTGGTAACTTTGTGTTACATGCCTTCCGTAAGTTAAATAAAAGTTTCTTATACTTTCCGGAATGCACCTGTGGTATACAAGGTATGCCACGCTGTCAATAACCTTCTTGTTGCAAATATCTTGTTTACGAAATTTAATTTAAAGAGGTTTTAGCAAGGCAACATCGCTTTGTAGTTGTATGGTTTGCATTCCGTCCGCTCCAGACATTTCATTAACTTCTAGTTGGAGTAATTACGGTTTTCCCATGGAAATACCTAAGCTCTTTTTAATTAGATTAGTATTTGTTCTACCGCGTTCTTGTATATTTCTTAGATTTGTTTTGCGTAAATGAGTTTAAAAAATATAGAATTTATTTAGAAACTATTAAATTCTCACATCGGGCAGTTTAGCGAATGTAATGAAAGCTGTCAGAGCCGGGTATCACTACACTCAAAAAATAGATATAACAAAAGTAATCTGAATAAGCGGTATCGTGATATTAATAAGCTTTATTACTTTCTAATATTTGAAATGTATTTTTATAATCTTTAATTAAAAAAACCTAACTGTCCCTAAACAATAAAGCATATAATAAATGATGCTAAAATGTCTTACTGCACTTCCAAAACCAGGTGTGTGAAATTTCGTACGATATAATTTATTACATCTTTCATTTCAATAAAGCAACAAACGATCAACAGCTACTACAACTCAAGACTTATTTCTTTCAAGAAGTCTACAGTATATCCAAAAACAGCTTTCTTATCTAAAGATAATAAACAAGATATGTTCACAGGAAACGTGTTGACTAGTGGTTGGACATTACACATAAATTTAGTTATATTGTTGGCATAGGTTGCACACTGAAAGAATATATGGTTGGTATCGGCTATCGACTCATTATCGCATTTACATGTGGACTTTCTTAAAATGCCTAGTCTGTACAGGTGTTTCGGGCTACAGACATGTCCAGTTTTAAGGATATAGTAGATGAAAAAACAAAAACGCAGAACATTATATTCTTGAATGTAACTGATTTTGTTTGGTAATTTTGGGTGTATACGTAGTGAGTAGTAGATGTCTCAGCGAATTTGTTCCATCGAGCTTCCCATTCTATTCTTTTCTTTTTTTTTAATGAACAACTATATCAGAAACTGGAATCGGTACTTTCGTTAAATCATTCTGCGAATTGGTCTGCCAATTCATTACCCTCGATACCCCGATTACTCTTGACCCAAATGAACCTGATTTTATATCCTTTAGTATGTAAACGGTATACTGAGAAAATGATATTGAATATAATCGTATGTTTACTGGAATATGTAAAATTCTTAATTGCAACCAAAACAGCTTGACAGTCAGAAAAGATTGCTGCAATTACTATATTAAAAGTCTCAGCAAATTCAATTGCTTTCCAAATTGCAAATGCTTCTGGCTCAATTTATATGATTCTTGAATATCTAGATCGGGAACATAAAACGCACATCCCACTGCATCTTCAGTTTTGGACCCATCAGTATATATGTGTGTAAAATTAATATTACCCAACAAGGACTTCATGTAATTATCACAGTAACACATCGGTAAACATTCCAGAAATTTGACAATTGGTGTAAAGCAAGAAGCGTAATAATCTACTATAGGTGGTAAGTTATAAACTGATACTAAATTGTGAAAATGCGCTGTGTCTCTAAAAGTGGTTGCTAAAGGTGGCGAATTTTTATGGGTCCAGTACACATAAGTAAGATCTCCAATTGCAATAGTATAAACGGAATGGAGAAGCTCCTTATTTTGCATAAATACCTGCTTTAAAACGTATTTCCTAGCAAGGTATGAGCGGCGTATTTCTAAGGGTGGTTCTTGGCTCTCTGACAAAACAGTAGGACACGGAGGGGCAATGAAGGTTATTAACACACCTTTATTACCTACATTTTACTATCTACTTCTAGGGCATGACTGAATTTCGTTAAAAGTTTTCATCTAGAGCAGGACAATTACCCCAAAGCATAACAACAAACTCTACAAAAATTACGTTAAGGAGTTCTAATAAAAATTACATGACCTTAAACCACATGCTCCGGTACCGGAACACCAGAATACTTCACTATAACCATTTGACTTGGTAGGGAATGAGTTGGACAAATGGACCACTTTTCACAGTATTAGTAAATACTATGGACTTGACAGTACCTCTCCTGTCCACAGAGTTTCAAGTTATCCACAATTTACAAGAAGATTATTAATCTTAAAAGTCGATATTTTTACAAAAATTAAGTAACATAGAAAAGCGCTTTGTTTTCATAATTTTCGAAATATTATTTTAGTTTATCAAAGTTATAGTTTATTTTTCTAGTAATATACTGTCGAATACTTCCGACAGAAAGGTTATACAATCGGTTACATACAACTTTCTCAAAACTTTTTAAGAAAACTAAGCAAATTTGAAGGTCCGTCCGTATTTAAAAAATCAATGTTGAAGTCGCTGGCGATTATAACAGCAGATTTGATGTGATTACATTGAGTAAGTTTGCAAATTTAGTGCAGAAGCCGTTACTTTACTGAACTTAACGTTTGTAGCACATTATTGGAAAGATGTTCTATAGATAAATCATTGATCAGAAAGAGAGGTGTCGCGAGGTCTTTAAACTCAACCACTAAATTGTCTTCGCGACAAAAGGATGATGTTAATTAAATCCTGGAAACGATGCTAGTTTTAGGTTATCAGATTCTTGGCAGTATTTTGCGGTTAAAAAAAAATATAACATGTAAGATATTGGACATGTTGATTGTTAATTGTGTAACGCGCCTCGCTCACTCGAAAACTTGTAAATCCGTTCGAGTGAATTTTAGAAGATTTTTAAAAATATATTACTCTAAGAAAATTTGTAACTTTTTCACAAATAATAATTTTATTTCTTTTTTTCTATTGTCTCTTCCTCCCACCACCATGACGCCAGTACCTAACATGATTACCGAAAACAGTATTTCCGTAATTGTCATATGTTGCTTATATGGTGATTGATAGAATTAGTGTGAATTTTTAAAGCAATTCTGTTAATTATGGAAACGGTGTGACTAGTGTACCATTGGGTAACTATGTGTAAGATTCGTCAGATATAGAAGAAGTGAGAACACTTAAAAGAAATATGTTTTATTTACAAAAGAAGAAGATATATAAATAAAACACTGCAAAATAAAATTGGACAGAATTCAAAAATCGAGTTCAGTGACAATTTTGTGTACAAAAGTTACAAATACAAAAGGAAAGAAAACAAGTAAAGGTCTTCGGGAGGAGAATTTGGAAATCAAGCTCGGTGATAATGTTTTTTTATAAAGGATGTATGTAACTTTGTGGCAGAACATGAATGAAAAGAAGTTTATTTATGGAGTCGTTTAATTATAGTAAAAGTAAATATTAACTCGTTTGTTGCTATAGACGAATATATTCACATACTATAACATATACACACACGCTATCACATATACCAAGTGGCTGCTGAAGTATCTTCGCAGTGAGACATAACTATAAACAAGGAGAACAACACTTGTGACAACTTACGTCTAACTGTCAACTTACAACACTTGTAACTAGCGATCTCTATTAGAGATGGGTAAAACTAAAACATCTAATATTTGACTTACTAGTAGTTTTGATTAACATCTAATATCAACGTACTTATAAAATAATAAACGATCTTTAGTAATCAAAGTGATTAAGATTCGGTAATCAATCTGTATGAGGTACATGAATATACGGAAGGTTCGGTAAAATATAGATTGAAAATAAAGTAGTGAACAACTTGCGGATCATCGCGAACTAAATTTAAATAAAATAAGAATATCGTGATTACGGGGCTGGTTTCCACCTAATCCAATGCTAAATGCCGACTGCGAGTTCCGTTTAGACCAGTGCTAAACACTAACTGCAATGCGCGACAGGAGAAGACTCCTCTCGAACGAGATTTTACTGCTGCTTATATACGCTTGTGGATGATGACGTAGAACTTCTTCTGAATGACGTACGGTACAAAAAAAAAAACAAACTGCGAATGTGGATAGATAAATTATTAACTATGTATTGTCATCCAAACGTCTATAGGGTTTTCCAAAAATTTCTTCACATAAGAATCCAACTAAATATTTACAAAATTACTCAAACAATGAATACAAAATTATTATCTTAATAATCAATTGTCTCTTTCCTTCTATAAAACTTTTTTGGATTTGTGACGATCAGCGCTTCGTCATAATTAAACCCTAATTAGCTAGTTTTCTGAATTTTTTAGATCCGCAAGACATCTATTCAACACGAGGAGTATGTTTCTGGACAGTTAGACTTTTTTTGGAGATTAAGTCATTAAATTGTTTTTTTTTTTTAAATTTTCATTGATATTTCTCCAAATCCTGAATTAAAGATCTTGTAACGTAGGTAGGAATATTTAGTAACAGTTTTAATATTAGTGTTCGGTTGCTTTTGTTTTAACATTCTTTCTACCATGTTTCCTAACAGATTGGGGATCACTATCATGCAATTTCTAGTAGGTCCAGTTGTTTTCAAGCACGCAAACGAAGATAGAATTTCGGCACACTTCAATGTAAGCACTTGATGCATTGTATTATAGTGCTTCGATAACTAGAAGCACTTAATACTTGTGTATTATGTAAATAACATGGTTGTAATTTGCGTTATACAAGAAATTAAAAGGATGCTGTTCTCAACTTAGGTGAACATATGGCTAGAATATTAGAACAATTCATTTTTTTTAATGAAAAGGCGCAGAAAATATTTGATTTTCGATATATTATATATGCATAAAGTACCGTAAATATAACCAAGAAAAATAATGGTAATATAGCTTCCTCAAGGTATTGATAGAATCATTCACGGCGAAAGCAATGTTAGAGAAAAGACACTATTCCACGGACATGTTTCTGTCGTGGCTTCGAGCATTATTTATTTCCACTCACACCGCTATTGGTCTCACAGTTTATATTACTTAATTCGAAACGTCTAAAAAGCAGCAACACAAACCGGGTACTGTTTCTGTAAAGTCTCTCGTGCCCACCATCTCGTGTCTAAGAAATGCTCTAGCAATAGCTAGAAAAACAGTGCCCGATTCGTGTCGCTGCTTTCTAGACGGCAGGTATGCGTTTCTTGGCATTAGATGGCGCCAAGAAATGTTTGGCTAGTCGCTTCGAATGAAGTGATGTGTAGTGTAGAGATATGTTTTAACAGTGTAAAGAACATTTATTCTAGCTATTATACTCATATTTCGTATTTGACTCTAAAACTAGTGCACTTATTATAAATACCGGCTAGTGTGAAATATCCACTCTAAATTTCTTACCGTGTATCTACAATAAAATACATTCGTATGAAATATATTGTAATGGGTAATGAACTCTTTAAAACTCTTTAAAATCTTTCTCAGAGATTACGAAGATGAAAGATTAAATACGTGGGTGCTAAATGAATTTTGCAATTTTTGCTAGGAGCTGGTGGCGTTTAATAAATATTTTCAAAGTTGATAAATGTGAAAAACTGATAATGAGTAAGAAAATAATAATAATCTATGTCATTACATCCCCAACAGCTTGTGCCAATTACAGAGGGCATCGGCCGGCCACTAATTTATTTATCCTCCAGTTGTTATACTATATCAAGAAATTGTTTCATCATCAGGCAGATTGCGCCGATTATTAAAATTATATTATAAAAGATAAGAAACGTTGCTTCTGCCATCTAGATGGTGTTGCATTAAAAGGCAGCAATATTGTAAATTTGTTAAAAAATAGGTATGAAATTATTTTATCGCATCTGTTTTTGAGCCTGATGGTTTTAATAATTATAAAGGGTATAAATATAGAAGAGGCAGAAAACTTCAATCTTAATGGAAAGCGGACGTTCTTTTAGTATAGCAACAGATTTATTACCCAGCGTGTTGCACTAGAGTAGTATCCTATTCGCTAGTGCAATCATGCTCTGGTGAAATTTGTTTGATCTACCTATTTATTTGTTATTGAAAAATATTTTGACTAGAACGGGACTGGCACCATCATGAAGATTTGTAGATCCTACTATTCAATGCACCAGAACGAAATAGATGTGAGTAGTACTGTGCAGAGCATTTGAGCGATTGGCTGTTTAATCATTTTACGGATGCAGCTACAGATATTAGTAAAGAGAAAGTGAGGGAGAAAATTAAATAATAACCGTAATAAATTAACAATAGAAAATTACAAAATCCGAATATTTGTTTTTGGAACTATACCTTTAATCAGAAATCTTCATGTCTGTCTCCTTTTTTATGTTTTTTCTAGAGTCTCCCGAGGAAAAAAAAAACGATGAAATGATTAAATAGAGTAATTTTTTTCATGTTTGTACTCCTTATTATAAAAAATGCACCAATCTGAACGCTTGCTTTCCATACATTAGTGATCTGTCCATAACTGACATGATTTTTTCCAATTACAGAATTCTTTAATTCTTGTGAACTACACTATATTACTATCAACGACGATAAAATCATTATATATCTACATTGCCACCAGTTCTCTGTTTCAAGCTAAACAAGGCAATTTTATGTTATGCCAAAAGAGAATATGCAATTTGTTTAACCGAGAAGACAATTATGGTTTAATAATTTAGTTATTTTTAATAACCTAACACTAAACCTACTGACAGTTAAATTTAAATATTAATAATCTTTATTCACAGATTAGTTCTACAGCTGCTTAAATGAAGTAATTGGTTCTGGGTCAAAACAATGACACATATATATTCACATATATATGTGTCATCACAGAGCAACAATACCATTCAGCTGTGTATATGATAACAGAATTTTTTTAATTTCCTTTTGAAAGCAGTACTTTAAATTCATCAGGTAACTGGTTATATAAAAGACACATATATGAAAATTATTTTATATATGTGTTTATGTAGGTGCTATGAGGGGGTGGTGAAATGAGGTTGTAGTAACGAGTTGTGATGTTATGCACGTCACAATGAAATCGAATTTTTTGGTATAGGTAAGCAGGGGTTTTGAACGAGTTTACTTTGTGGTAAAGATACAAAGCCTGTAACTCACGTCTGTTTATCATGTTCAACTGCACACGAGCAACGTATGGGATATATGGTCGTAGTTTCGTATGCCAAAAATATATCGTAGACAAGAGTTCTGAATCTTTTGTATTCGATATTCTTTGCATAATCAATAGCAGGACTGTGTATTATAAAGCAAAATATAAAATGTAATAATACAAGAGCTTCACAAAGTCTAATTTTTATTAACATGGTTAAAGTATTACGATGAGGATATAGAGTTCTTAGACCTAATAAAAGATCCAAGTTACGCGTGCTACTAATAGTAGGTAAAACTGCATTACCCAACCTGACAACCACGGACCTCTGGAGTGCACTACAAACTACAGATTTACCAAATAACATTTTTAGTTTATGTTGAAGAGAGAAATTATAGATCCATGTTATTAGCAACAGGAGATCGCTAATCCTGAGCTAAACATGATCTATATAACTGAATATCGTTTGCATAAGATATTTTATTATAGAAAGCAACTTACTGGTGTAGATGGAGAAGAGTAGGAGGCCAATTATCGAGCCCTGAGGAACACCCTGCACAACAGGCAATGGTAAAGACTGTTTGCTGTTTAGTATGACACTTTGCATACGGTTGCTTAAGTAGCTGGATATAAAGTGTAGAGTATTTGTGCAAAATCCAAGACCTTGTAATATATGAATTAATACGTTATGGTTCACTGTGTTAAATGCTTTGCTATGGTCTAACAGAATCAGGATTGTAATATAGCCCCGATCAGTAGCAGCTATTATACCATCAGTGACGTCCAGAAGAGCAATTTCACAAGAATATCCGCTCCTAAAGCCTGACTGAGTTGCTGGTAATGTGCTGTTGCTACTAACGAATTTAAAGATTTGTTGAAATACAATTTTTCCAGAATTTTTGAAAGTGTGTGGAAAATGCTCATTGGTCTGAGGTTTTCAAAATCTTGAGGCTGTGTAATTTTTGGAAGTGGGACAACTGAAGCGTATTTCCAACTGGACGGGTATTTGTTAAGATATAACAGTTGATTATGTAAGTTAAGAAAGGTAGAATAAAAGGACAACACACTCGAATCATAGATATATTAAGTCAATCTTGACTAATAGATGTAGATTTACTGGTTAGGGTTCTGCGGTAAAACGTTAGTGTTAGTAGCACTGGTAGAAAGATTTAAAAAGAAATTGTTGATCATCGGCTTTCCGATGTGTCACTGATCAACAATTTCCACTCACCTTTGTGAGTGGAAATTTTGTAACTATTTTTGCTTTTACTTTAAAATAAAACGGTGGATATGTTTAAAAGGGTTTCTTGATTTATCGTGAGTATGTATTTCTTCCGTGTCCTTGCCTTTGGTAAAAGGAATGCTAAACATCTTCAGATTATTCAGTCTGGACGTTCTACTGAATCACGTAACGTGAGAAACTTATTTTCGAAGGGAACTACCTTTTCCACGCATTCTTTTATGTTCTTAAGAGTATAATTTTTCGACGATTTCTCGATAATTTTTTGTATTAGGACATTGTCTTTGTCCTTATCACTGAATGAACCCGTAATATTTCCGTACATTATTATTAATTTAACGACGAAAACTAGTGAAACTATAGTAGCGAGTCAGATACGTTTACACAAGATAGGTGCGCTTCGTAGAATTTGTTTTATAAAATGTTATTCGCCAAAATTTCTTAGTATTCACAGTAGTTCTTTAAGTAAGTTTTATGTTTTTGCCCCCTTGTGAAACTCCTGCCTTGTCGATTTTTCCACCTCTGTTCCGAAATAGTTGTTGTTGCTTACATTTGCTTGTAGTTGCTTGTTTTTCAAGTAAACTAATTCAAATTCATTTCAATTCATTATACGCGTGTTCTTTAATATTTTTATATTAAATGACTTGATGATCAATTTAGCTAAATTTCTGAAATTATTATTATTATCAACATTACTTAAATCTCTTGTTCTTGCTTTCAAAACCAATTCCCACTTCATATTTAACTACCTGTATGATTCCAATTTGCATGTGAAGTTTCGAGTGCGATATGATGGCTTCAATGGTTTCGATGTTTAATTTAGAATTTAAAATATTGTAACCGGATTTAATTGGAGCAATATATATAATCATGTTTTACGTTTAACTGGACTTTTTCTTTAAGGACGAAAGGCTTTACCATAATGTGTAAAACGGAATTAAAAAATAAACTGGGCGAAAATGAAGGGAAGAGACTACTAAACTTATGATCATACGTAATTGAAAATAAACACGTTAGTCCCAAATGAAAATAGATACACTGTCCAAATGATACGTTTCAATGTCTCATTTAGTAATGATTAAGTCACATATATTGCTTTACATTTTGTAAGGGGTACGTATTAGCATGAATGAACCACCCGATATGGATCAATAATAACAACAAACAACACTCTAGAAAATTATGCATAATGCTGTTTCTGATTTACACCAGTTCGGTGAAATTACTAATTTATATGCGAACGCGTCTCCAAAACTAGTTCAAAACTTCATAACCGAGGAAATCTTATTTTTAAGTAATTCGAACATGGAAATCGAAACAGGTTAAACGGAATAAATGCTATCCGAATAAATATTTATGTGAATTTTAAACGTTAGCGCTAAATATAAAGTTGGGAGCATTTAACGAATATTCTTGCTAGAATATATGTTGAACTTTGCGGCTGAGAAATGCGTAAACTGCTAAATCAGCTCATTGTATATGAAAACATTACTTTTAGGATACCTTGAATATGCGGGGTGTTCCAACCTTCAGGAATGTTGAAATTGCGTCTATTGTGTATAGTACGAAATTACAATTTTCTGATGACTTTATGGATCTTAACTTTTAGAATTATTTCCGTATATACTGGGAATGAGGAAGCTACTTTGTTACTTTAACTAGAACGTCCTGTATATCATACCGCTTTTAATTTCCCAATCTAAAAATAAACAGACATAAAATGGGTTTTATATGTCTATTTCTACAGCCAACCGGCTTTACATTTACAAATCTTCGTATACGACTTTGTGATTCCTAAAGCAAATTGTAAGTGTAAACGCAAACTCGTAATTCGTATGCGAATGTCAAATCAAGTAGAGTGGAATTCGATTTTGCATACGGGTAGTAGCTATTCAAAATGGCGGAAACTAAACTATTTGAAACTAATCTAATAAAGCAAATTTTTGAGAATCAAAGAATATCATGATATTAACTTTTGAGAGTTTTGTTTACTTGAGTTTTCAGGTCTTTTTGGGGAAAACTTTTTTCCTTGGTTTCTTCTTTGTTCTACTCTCATTTCTCCTCTCCTTGTCAACGTTTTTAAGTGTATATAATGTATCATTATACATTAGTATATTAGTTACCGACTTCAAGACTAGAATAAAGGAGATTAAAGAAACAGAGATATATGACACAAAGTAACAACAAGAGGAAACTGACAGGGTACGTTTCTTGATAAAATTATATGAAATGGAAATAAAGAAAATATTAGGTAGTTAACGATAAGATAGATAAGAAGAAAATAACCTCAAAAAGAGGTGACGAAACTTTGGCAAAGAGAAGTTAAAATCAAGGGACAGACGTTTGTTTGTTTTCTCAGAAAAACCTAAAAAACAGAATTTAGGAACTTTAGCTCAAAAATTAAAAACCAAACATGATATTGGCGGTAGCATAATAAGAAGTTAGAATAGAAATAAAGCACATCCAACTATTGCTGATATTATGAACATAACAGTGGATGTGGTGAAGAAAAAAACAAATACTTTTCGGTGGATATACAACCATGATAAGAAAAGGATTTCAATTACAACTGTTGCAATAAATTCTTTATTCCAAAAATGTGTCTTCTTTGTAATGTTTCTTTTACACAAATTTTTCTTTTTCTTTGTACTCTTTTACGACGGACATGTTTCCGTCATTTCGTGGTAATTTCATTATTATTATCAACAAAACCATAGCGAGAGCTGCATGTTATTGTTGAGTGGAGCTATTTGCAAACGTTAAATTCGTATACGACATACAAGTAAATGTAAATGGAGTATCCTACTCCTATACGAATCTTTGTATACGAACACTCGTAAATGTAAAGCCGGCATAACAAATTTTGAGATATTTATAACTTTATCCTTAATTGTCTATTTCATTTAGAAAATCCGTGCAAATGTATTCAAGCGTAAATTTTTGCATACTTCCCTCTACATAATGAAATACACAGGTCGTTCAGTATTGAACAGGAAACTTTACCAAATTCAAAGACCAGAAAAGTCATTTTCTAGTTCCGTAAAAGATATATTTACAGTTTATCCTGAGCTTGGAACAGTTCTACGTGAGTCCTGTATCTGGGTATTGCATCCAAGTGGTTACGGTGTTTGTACTGTTTGGTTACCATAACATCACTAAACAAGAGATACTTACCTTGACATTTTTAAACTATTGATTAAAAATGTTGAGCCCAATTATAGCCAAATGCAAATCTTGCACTTGGAAATTACATCTGAATGGTTTCTGGTATTGCCATAACAACGGAAAATAAAACGCGCCGACTTTGACGATCACAGACTGTTGATTCAAAATATTGATCCTAAGTAAAGAAGAGTTTGTAATAAGTCAGCAGAATGTATCTGCGTCATCCTTAACTTCATATGTATTACATTCCTTATGAAATTCGTTTCGTAAGTAACTACTTTGAATCAACGCTTAAGAATAATACCGAATAATGCTAACACCGGAAACCACTTCGCTGCAATAATCATTCAGTCAAAGTTAGGCATATGCGTCATTATACAAAAACGTTACAGACATAAATTTCCTATAAGGTTGATGCAAAAAAAAGTAGATTAGGCTATTTAAAGAAATTACGTTTCTGACGTTTGAATTTGGCAAAGTTTGGTGTCAAATACTAATAAATATACATATCTTCTATACTTTGAAGGCGTCTAGATCGAGCCATGTCCCGAATGTAATCTCGTTTATCGTAATCTAATTTACGCTGAGATGTATTTTCATTTTGGACTTTTTGAAGGCAATAGATGTACCTATCTAAATTTAGTCAAGTTGAAAACAGATGGATAAGATCCATATTACATTGGCTTATTTCTAGACCTGTAAATCAAATATGTAATAACATATAGGCTGTTGTCTGGTTGACTACTTATTGATCACACGATACCTATATACGAGAATATTTTTGAGAAATACTCTATGAGGTTAACAGACAGACTTGTGAGAGTGACATAACAGTGTCAGTTAAATATTTTAGCATCTTAGGCATGTATGTCGCTCAAATGTAAGTTGTAAGTTCTTTTTTTGTAATTATTCTGTTATTTCGACCATTTTTTTCAGGAATATTTCAAGATAAGTACAACATTGTTTTAACTATTTAATATTAACATTTAATATTATTAAGCTATCTCTACTAGAAGCTTACGAGATCTGTAAATTGACAAAAAACAAAACAGTTATTTGCCTTATTGATCAAATTAATTTAAATTTCAAACCAGTATTTCAATATTTTTATTAAGAAATTTTAAATCAATTCTTGATAACATACACTATTCAATTTTTTAGTATACGTAATTTTAATATATAATAAAGTATTAGAATATTATTGTCACGTTTTTACTGTATATTGCATGAAGAAGGCCCCTGCAATCAGGAAGTACATCTCAATATTGTTTACTTTAATTTGAATGTCTAATTATGGATATAACCTGTAACGCACGTGCGTGCGTCTTTCTTCCTCACTCGGAAATTCTTGAATTCGGGTAAATTTTAGAAGATTTTTAAAAACACGGAAACGTTAATGTTAATTCATTTTAGCAAATTTGTAGCGCTTTCACAAATAAAATATTTTTATTCCTTTACTTTGGCTTTTATTGCCTTTGATAAAATTCGTGGTAACGAGAAGTAAACAATTTCGAACGATAAAATCAAACAGAATTCGGAAAACAAGTTGGGATGCAATTTTACATACAAAAGATATATCAAAATTATAAACGGTCATTCAATACTTAACGTGATATGATGATGGTTATCAATATATACGCGGTAAACAGAAAATTCGGCAAAGCATAGATTGAGAATCAAGCAGTGAACAAACTTTATCGCTTTATCTTTATTAAAAATTAACTTTGCAACTATGAATAGCACGGTTACGAGGAAGAGTTCCGCCAAGGTGAGTATCAAGTATTGATAGCGATACGGAGGAAGTTCCGCCCAGGTCAGTGCCAAACGCCAACAGCGATACGGAGGAGCAGGAGATCGAATGACATTTTCGAGCGATTTATATACCATTCTGAATGATGACGTAGGACTTCTCTTGAATGACGTACGGTATAAAAAAAAACAAGTCGAGAATGTGAATTGGAAGATTATGCACGTACACACTGTCACCTAGAAGAAGTCTAAAGGGTTTTCCAAAAGTTTGTTTGCATAAGAATACAAGTAAATATTTGTAAAAATGATTCAAAGGATGAAAGCAATGTTATTGTCTTAATAATACAATGTCTATTTCTTACAGTAAAAGTTTTTTGAATCTGTAGCGATCGGCGGTTCGTTGCAAACCTACTGTTTAATTGCGCAGCTATTGGTTGCAACAGTACATTCGGATCCTCTCAACATTAATATTATTAATGCTTTTATGCCATAGTGATCAAATACAATGAGCACTTTGTACCTGATACTTCTAATGTTAGTATTTGGTATTTGGTGCTTTACTGTTTTGAATATTATATCTGGTAATTCAAACACTTTCGTAAATTGACGTATTTGATACTTGTTATCTTAAAGCATTCTGGCTCAGCGCTTAGTATTTTAAACATTTTGCTAAAGTGCTTTATCTAGCTTTTCTATGCCAACACACTCCAGAACTGCAAACACTTGTCAACGACTAAACTTGACTGAATTCGACCACTTTTGTGGTACGGAACGTGTAACACCTTATCGGAAAAATTACTCCAAAATTCATGTCCATGATTGAAAAATACATTTCTAATCCGGACTTTCCTTTGTTTGTGCTCGTCAGATAAGAACATCTTATGCGCTGAATGTTTTAAATACCTCTGTACTATTTTAAGAAACGCTGGAAACAATGGTTTTTCTCCATTTTCCACGGCAGTTTCGAAAAAATGTTGGTGAATGACTTTGACTAGAGCATTGTCTTGATTTTCATTCGAGACCTTTCCTTCTTGCCAATGTTTACTATGTAAAATATATAACTTTTGTTGACATTTAAAGCGGCAGTTATTCATTCGAAGATCAACTTATTGTTCTCTCGTTCTTAGTGGTTTATTTAAGTACGTTGACATATTTTATCCACTGTTTTACGTTTTCGATCGACAAAAACGTACGCTAATAGAATTGCATCGGTTTATGTAACCGTAGTTTAAACAATTTTATTGCATTATTTCGTTTAATTATGTGATTTTGTGTTATCTTGCTTAGAATCAGCAGTTTTCGTTCAAGAATTACAGGCTCATCATGCAATGGTAAAAGATCTGTCCAGAATTTATATAGTAACTTGTACTTGGTACATGTTCACAAAACACTTCGCTTATTTGAGGTTAAACCAGAAAGCTAACATTATTATTATAAAGGATGAAACATATATAATCTGATACATTTGCTAAATTTGATTCTAACAAACACTTAAAGAAAATCATCTACGAAAGCCTACTGAGTTGTTGAAAATGTGAAAATATCGTGTTTATTATTTTTGTTACCTAAGTTAATGTAGAACTTAAATAATGGTCCCTTTTCAATATTTAATAAAATAAATTTTATAATACACTAGGGTAGTTCAAGAAGTCTTTAGAAAATCTAAGAAATGGCGCGTCTGCTCCTGTGTTTGCAACTGTCGGATAATCGTGGCAGTACATCCACAAAGGATGAACATCGTTCTGGACGTCCAGTGTAACTGACTACACCTGAAATGATTGACAAAATTAACGGTATGGTTTTGAATGATCGACGAATCAAAGTGCGCGAATTAGTTGAGACCACAGGCAAATCGCAAGGTACGGTGTTTTCAATTTTGCACGAAAAATTGCACATGAAAAAAATCTCAGCAGGCCGTATATGTCCTCAGAATAAACGCAATCATGTGGTCGACTCTAAGGCTGTTTTGAAGCATTTCCGTCACAATCCTGATGAGTTTCTCCGTTGACACATAACTATGGACGATACATTACTACACCCCGGATACAAAGAAACAGTCAAAACAATGGGTTTTTAAAGGCAAACGGGCTCCGAAGCCAGCGAGGACGGTGAAATCGACCGGCAAGGTGATGATGACCTCGGTTTCTTGGGATGCTCGCGGAATCATCTGCACCGATTACTTGCAAAACGGACAAACAATAACAGGGAAGTATTGGACCTATTGAGCGAAGAAATCGAGAAAAAACGTCCTCATTTGAAAATATCCTCTTTCATTAAGACAATGCACGGGTCACTCCTGCGCAATTTTGATAAATAATGGGATTAAAGTTCGAATTAGTACAACATCCACTGTATTCACCTGTATTTATATCTTTGATATCCAGCAATATCCAGCAGAAATACACGTGGAAATCCTAGCGTTGTGCGAGCTTCTATTTACGTCACACACTTTCACGGTATATATTATGTACAATGTTAGCGGCAGATTCCCCTTGTGGGACTAATATTTCGACGCTTTCTATCGAATTATTGACCGTTGTTGTAAGTGGTTTGTTATGCAAATATATTTCTATTAATGTGAAAAGAAACCGTTTTTAATTCCTACTGGTTCCATATTCGTTGGAGGCCGCATTGAAAGAATTTTTAATGCGTAAAAATATTGCCATCACAATGTTTTTCTTTTAACTTGTGCTTCATATCATTGACTTGTTCATAATGCGTATACTGGTCGCGTGATATTCTCTTCAAAAAGGATATTGTTATTCTATGATGTATAAAAGTTTACCTGACGTAATGCCAATATAGCTCCTTATGATATCGATGGAGCAAAGGCAATGTGATTAGAAAAGCTCACAAGCTTGCCAAGTTGTATTAAAAATACATTAAAAAATGCCTAGGAACAATAACCAAAAATAATACTAGTACAGCTCCTGATGGTGTTAATGAAACCACTCGCGGTAAAAGCAATATGAGGAGAGAAAATTCACAAATGTTGCTCTGATCATTTCCTCTACCTAACACTGTTATTTGTCTCTTGGCTTATGTCACTGTCTTTGAAACAACGAACCAGGCATCTCTTAGCACCATCTAGTACCGAGAGATACATTCCTGCCGTCTAGAGAGCAGCGACAAAAACCGAGTACTGTTCCCCAACCCAACTTTAAGAAGTCCTTGGACTGGTTAACGTAAGCTATCATGCGCAAGATGTCTTTTTCTTTCCTCACATTGCTTTTGCCATGAGATATCTGGCTCGTCGTTTCGAAAGATAGTGATATACGTCGGGAAGCAAATAACGTGTCACGAAGAGAAAACATTCAAAGCAACACTGATGACGCTGGATAGGCAGAAGGGTATCTGTTGGCTAGTGTTTTTTTTTCTGTACTAACATTATTTTGGATTATTGTTTGTAGGCACTTCTTTGATGCCTTTTACCTGTTATATTACCAGTTTTATGTAATCGATCGATATTCCTTAGTCATATGTTGATTCTGATGTAATACTAACGAGTTTGTTGAAGCTAAAATAGTAGGGGGTATTTTTTTCAATTCCCGATCGTGCTGCTAACTAATCGGCCAGAAGCCATAACTCCTGCCACTGTCGAGCCTAACATCGCTTAGGGCTCTACTGTAGGCCATTGAAAATGACCGACATGATTTATGTCCTCTCCAAATGGGAGTTGCGCAGCGTCGTTCGTTTTGTACATGCAGAGGGAAATACTGTAGCATGAGCCGCGTAATGCTGTTTGAGAGTAATGTAGGAAACTTAAAGATGGCCGAATCGAAGATCTTGCTGATGAATTGTCCAAGTGGTTCTAGAGAGGAGGAGGTTTTCCATTAGTGAAACATCCGTGAGTTTTCCAAGGTCAACTTTATAGGTGTTTGTAATGGAATACCCGGGTTACCGAAAACGGTGAACGTTGCAATACCCTATGTACATCATTGGAAAAAGCCAAAAATATTAGAGACTCTAAAGAAGTAAATTAAAAAGTTGAGCGTAGGCTTTCACGACCGTAATCCGTAGTAGAAATATCTTTCGGGTGATGTCGTGTAGTTAATATTTTACTTGACGTTTCGCTGACCATGCTGTCAGCTTCTTCAGAAGATTTCTAAAGACTGCTGTTGTTGTCTTTTGCTCCTCGTTATATATCCTATTTCTGCTCCGCTTTGCTGATCCATAACCGTTCCGCTTTGCTGATCCATAACCGTTCCGTTCCGCTGAATCGCGTCGTTCGTTGTATGACGACTCCGTAGTGCTAACTTCCACGTGTTGCTGATCTTGTATCCGTCTTCGCGATTGAAGTTGTTGGTGTTCTTCATTATTTCTATGGATTCGCGTATTATTCTCGGGTAGTAGTGGCTGGTCCTGGCTAATACTTTAACGTCGCTGTAGCTTATGCGGTGTTCTCCTTGTTGGTGCAGGTGTTCTGCTACTGCAGATTTTTCAATATGCCTAAGGCGTGCGTCTCTCTCGAGAGAGACGCACGCCTTATATATATATAACGAGGAGCAAAAGACAACAACAGCAGTCTTTAGAAATCTTCTGAAGAAGCTGACAGCATGATCAGCGAAACGTCAAGTAAAATATTAACTACACGATATCATCCGAAAGACATTTCTACTATAAAAATTAAAAAGTTATTTAAATAGTCAAGCATTATAAGAAATATTCTTGAATATAAACCTTAATTCTTTCTTGTATAATACATAATTTTATGAAGACTATTGCGTTGTTTGACAATCTTGTGTTAATATACTGGTTGATACTACTTAAATACTTTCCATGGCCATAGTAGGAGTATTTATGTATTTACTATTAAATAACTTTTTTGTATGCTACACAGAGAAAAGAATTGGGGCGACAACTCTTGTATTTTTAAAATAAGAACAATTTATACTAAGAATAATAACACGTTTGTTTAATGTAATAAGATTTGTAATCGCCCTAACAAAAATTATAGCATAGGTATATAAAACCAATAGTATACTTCAAAAATATAGAAAGATCCTGCCTCAAAGTGATACGTTCCAATTTTTTCGTGATCGATGAAAAGTTCAATTTTGTAGTTAATTGCACGATAAAATATACATTAATTGTTTTCCACGTATTAAAATAATAATAAATCACAAACATAATTTTAAAAGTTCTACTATTTCACTTTTTCAATCTTACCATCGCTTATTTTTCACGTTCAACGTACGGGTACATACCTAAGATAGGTGGCTATAAAAAGTATACTCTGCTCACATTTAATTTTACCTACGTATCCAGATGACTCAGGTTAACTTGTTGCATGTGAATCGTATTCGACACACAATCACTAACTTTACATAATAATTTTTTTTGAATAAGCAATGTAATAGCGAAATGTTGATTTCCTGCACTATTGCTATTAAAGGAAATCTTTTTTTTAATATAGATATGATTACAACGTCTAGGACAAGGATGCATAAAGTAACTAGGGAAAGAGCTACTTCACAAAAATTGCTACTGCATGCAATCAAAAGTAAATAGTGAACTTGATAAAAAAACCCTTCCTCGATTGGTCCACTGACACAATATCATCAAATTGTTACATATTATCATATTTTTGTTGTAATAGTATTTTTAAAGGATTCATTACTTAGCCTCGAAGCACCATGTTGGCAACCAAATTTAATTTAAAAGCTACACGCATATTCAAGAGAGAAAGAATATTTCATAGCTAGACATTGATGGTAGGCAGTACTATTCAGTGACATCACAATATTAATTTCAGTAAGATATCTGTATATAAAATTCATAAATTATTAGATCCCCTGGTTATGAGCAGAAGCAACGTAAATTCTAATTAAGAATGTCTTTGGACTTCCTGGTAATGTCCGGTTCGTTTTGAAATTGCCTCTCAAGTAAAGTTCCCTTCATTAATAAGTTTATTAATATCACTTATTTTGTTACAGCGGCATCTGTCGGGTTTCTACTGTCATCGAACTAGAACGGACAAATGAAGCAAGAAAGGAAGGCACTTGCGTATTTTAATACCATAATCGCTTATCATGTTACTATCCAATTTATGAAGTTAGGTCATTAGTGTGTACGGACTAGAGATAAGCAAGATTAAATAAGTTAATTGTGATAGATATTCAATTAATTATAATTAGAGACGCCGCACGGGTTTCTCCTTTGTACTAATGCCGTCAGCTTCTCCGCCTCTTAGTAATTATAATAAAATAATATACCTAAGTCACTTTAATTGTAAGTATGAAACTAATAATAAACACGTTCATTGTGGCAGGATGAAGCTAGACAATAGAAAAGCCATACATTGTGGGTACACATGCGTGTATATGACTTCGGCAAGAATAACGCATTAGTCTAAATATAAAGTTTTGAAAAAAATTCTATTAACAAAATTTGTGAATTTCTTTCTTATGGTAACGAAAATGCATGTTTTTTTGAAATAAATAATACTAAGTTTTTAGGCAGATTCGAAACTCTTAATATGGGTATGTATTGTTTTCACGAATTTGTATAATTCGTTTTTACCGTAATACGATGATGGCGACAGGACATTGTTGGTTTTAACCGATTGTCTGTGTATTGGAGTGAATCTAGTTAGATAAAATGTCCGCTAAAAAATTATCGACGTATCTTAATAGAATAGATCACAATTGCAGTGCCTTTTTCTCAATCGTTTGTGTGAAAATGGTGAAGTTAACTACAACTGAGAGAATTGAAATCGTTATGATGGTTGTCATGGTAACCGGCAACGTTGTCATAGTGAAGTTTGTTGTTTATTTAACATCCTTCTTCCGGAGTGGACTCCTATAGCCTAATCACTGGTTTCGAGATTAATTGCCAAGTTTAATCTCAAATCAACCATTAATGAAGACCGCTCTAGATGTGTTATTTACTGTAATTTAACAGTATCACAGACTAGGACTAGAAAATGACATAATATGATAATAATCATATGTCCATACTCCTTAGAAAACACTGACAGGGGTTAGTAAACACCGTTCATGGAACTCCAGATAACACCAACGACTCCTAAGAGCTTGGCTCGACCAAACAGAGAGCGAACCCACCCACACACAGGGTCACTTCGACTCGGACGTGCTGGGCATCACGATCCTTCTAAGGTGTCACACGGTGTAGGAACTATGCTCAGATTACTACCCAGTGATCAGCGAGACGTACCTACCACTAGCGACACCCTCACCGAGTACAGTGAACGGGAAACACAACTGGAATCTGTACTGGAAGCTGATATCAGAAACGATAACAGTAAATCCCAGTATTGAAACCGTGAACGACCTAGAGGAGGAAGTCTGCAACACCACCAAAAAGTACTGAAAAAATCGGAGCTTAAGCCAAAGTTTTCCGAGGCAGAAACCCTGCCGAGGGAAATCGAAAAAATCAAGGAGCGAAATCGAATCATGAGGGATTTCCAGCGAACCAGATACCCACCGCTTAAGGAAGCTCACCTCCGCCTATGCAGGGAGATTCAGAGAGACATCGAGGCGCACAGGCTGCGGAAATGGGACAACTTTGTTGAGACCAGCCAAGAACGGGATCCCCACAGGGTCCTCAGAATCCTGAAGCGAGATAGAAAGTCTATCCCGGAAATCAAAAACGGACAAACAAGTTGCCTGACGCACTCAGAGAAAGCGGAAGCATTCGCGACCATTTTTCTGGGCCACTTCACGCCAAAGACTCGCAACGATCCAGAGCAGGAGAGAAGGTTCCAGGCCACCCCAGAGGAGATAGACGATATGGAGGCTGGATTTCCGATCGTCATCTCACTCAGAGAGGTCCTGCAAGTAATCAGGTGGATCTCGGGCAGAAAGGCCCCTGGTGAAGATGACCTACCCGTCAGTGGGTTTGCTGATCGCCACACAATTTTTTCAAAACGCGGGTAAGGTTGACACTGCCATTTTCATTTCCCTTTCCACATTCAGTGTGCCGCTTTATTGCGGCGCTACAACACAGCATAAGAAGACGACGTTTAATTAATGGCGGCCGCTTGAAGAAAACGCTTCAAGAATGAAGTCATAGGTGTCGCATTTAGAACAGCGTTTCAGCAAACCGCTGTAGCGATGAGCCTACCTGAATACGACCACGTTCGAATAACATTTAATTAATATTTGACATATGTTTTAACCTCATCGGTTTAATATCGACAATATCTGCGCTTGATGGATATAACCATTCATTTCATGTGAAGCAATTATTTTTCTAACAGATTACGTGGAAAAATGTTTACTTTTATTACACGAACGAATACAAATAAATGTATGTAGAGGAAAAGAGGCAGGCGTGAGGTGTATTAATCTTTTCCAATCAATAAGTTGATTCATACTTACTAAGGTTATCTGCGACTAATTGCTCAATTCGAAATTTAGCATAAAACTCATTGAAGAATACTGCCATATCCGCGTCGTAGGGTCGAGAAAACACGTTCGCATATCAGCCGTTTTTCCTCCTTAGAAAGCAAAAAAATTCCTATTTCTCACGGTGATTTTGACATTTCCCGTTACAGTGCACACGCGCCCGTTGTGGGTCCTTCACTACCGCATCGAATTACCCAACACTCGTTAGTACACCTGCGTCCGTTGTAAGCGAACAAAATTACGCTTTTTAGTTGGCAAAAGTGGTCAGCTTTCAAACCGCGTTGTCCGTGTCTCGACTGCGTCCCATTATTTTACACAACTCTCTCTCTTTGCTCGCTCCCATCTTTCTCGCTCTCTCGGACAAGTGCTTACGTAAAGGTGTCGATCAGTTACCATAAATATATTGTAAATGAAAAAATAAGAAATACAATCTTAAGTAAATGCTATTGATACTCATTACGTGATATTGTTGACGAAGGATTATTAATATTTGAGTTGATGTTGGGACTATTTCCTCCACCAATAGCCCAATAGCCCCAACATCAACTCAAACACTATTGATACTATTTATAAAAGCAAAACGTTTTATTAAGGAAAAATTTCAGTCATGGCATGAATTGTTGAGATAATTATATATTTACAAATGTGGCATTTAACGCACATAATATTTAAAATTTGTATTTTATTTACAAAACAAAAATGTTAACATAACAGACGCTTACATCTAAATGTTTCAAAAAAGTTGTATACAGTTTTAACTTCAATTTCAAATATCATTTATCTGAATGAAGTTTAATCCGATTCAGCAAATTTTGCATGGTATCTTCAGTAATAACGAGATAGAAATGAGACGTATAAATTAAAGTTACTGAAACATACCTTAAATATTTGCGTTAGACATAAATTTAATTAACGTAGAAAACATTGTTTCAAATTGGAAGAAGTTGTTGCCGTCGCAAGCGTGTATGTATTTCCATATGTATATGTTTTAGCGTTACAGATAAATTATATTAATTAAAATTACTGATTGTAGCTATGCTGTGTTAGCTAGAATCTTGTGCACAAATGTTCATAATCCTGTTATTTTCGTGATACAGGACATTGAAAGTTTGCCCTAATCATTGCCCTGTATTCTTCAAAAGTGTATTTTTAAAAGCAATTAAAAGAAAAATACAACAGAATCCAACAAAAATTACTACAATATTAATTTGGCTTGTGCCGTATGAATACTGTAATTGTGGAAAAAGGGTTACGTGAGTAAGCGCTTTTCAACGTATTATAAATATGATAATATTCTAATTCTAATGCTCACAGTTTTTGGTTCAATCATTTCTTCCAAATTGGAAGAAATTAAGAAAAAAAAAAAAAAAACTTAACATCCTGTATCTTGAAAGTAAAAGGTTTATGGTCATTAGTGTATAACCTTTTTTTATTATTTTATGGTCATCTAGCGGATGGTACTATCCATTGCTTTTTCAATGTCACCCGGTATATTTATTAGTCGAATAAAAGATTCATATTTCGGTTTGGCACATCTTTGTCTCTACACATACATACGTATGTAGGTGTTAAACAAAGTTGGTTACATTGTACAGAATTGAAGGAAATCTTTCAAAGCCCTTATAAAGCGATATATAGACAAATAAAGTCACAGTGGTATTGTAAATTTATTTCTCTACCAGGTACTAATACAGAAAACAAAAAAAAAGTAGGTAATTTATTATATAAAAACTTACAAAATGTTAAGACTTCTTTAGAAAATAGTAAAATAATTGTCCTCATTGCCGAATACCCAGTAAAGTATACAATGTAATACACATACTTACATTTTTTGTTAGTAATATCTCATAAATGAATTTGATTAGTATATATATAATTGATGAGCAGATATAGTGTTTTTCAAAGTCTAGGGCAACTCGGTACGACTATGGATCTGTTTATAGTGAAACTGTGATCGATGAGTTAGCAAAGCGAGTCAATCGGTGCGCGATACAGAAAGGTGCAACACTCACCGATTAGTCCGTTTCCCTTCGTCGCACTTATCGAGTATCACAGCTTCACTATAAACACATCCCAGGTTGGCGCGGTCAACTGGGGTAGAGATAATTGGGCTCAAGGAGTTGTAAAATACCGTCCACTTTAAAAGTGCTCTATTTCTCATATATGCAATCGAAACTGATGTACCATATAATCTTTTTGTTGTGAGATCAATTAGAAAAAAGTAAGATGGGAAACGCAGACCAGAAATCGTTAAACATATGGGAGAAGTAAGAACGAGATTATTATATGAAATAATAAACGGCTCAGTGCTCCAATAGTAAAAAGGTCTGGGGCTAACTGGGCAGAGTTAGGCTCTGTGTGTTCGAATTCCATTAGGGTCAAATTTTCTTGGTGGATCCGGTACGCGCGTTTCGTCTTTCACGGCAACGGGCAGATAATAAAAGCCATGGAGCACTTTACACAGAAAATCTTCTGAGGTCATAACAAACTTTAAAAAGCTAAGACTTTGTTGGGGCGCCACCACACTAAAAAAAAATTCTGTTGTGTGGTCTGATGAAAATGAATGACGACAACTACTACAGGATGTTTCTCCTAATATCAGAATGCAAATGTATTATCAACTCCTGCACATTTCACTCATCAGGGCGATAGGTTTCCAGTGGGTTTTAACAAACTATTTTACAGTATACAAATTAAAATATGGAAAATTTAAAGTGTAATTAGATTGGATAAGGTGGGAAGTGAAATTATACGGGAAAACCTAAAGGTCAAATGTGTAATTCCAAAAAAAGAGACACATCAGTTAAGACGGTTGAGCCACTCAATGCGTATGTCGAAGGATAAGGCGGTCAATGATATGGGAAACAGAGACTGGACTTTAAGAGAAGAATAGGTAGACCAAAGAAGAAATGGAATACATCATAAAAGAAAAGATATTAGCGGGGCCCAAGTTAATTGTGAAAGTAGAGATAGGACAGATGAAAACAAGATGACGGATTTAAGAAATATTAAGAATGACCATATATGACAAGGTAATATAATTATAATAAAGCTTATTAACATGGTGATAAATTATTAACTTACTTTTATTATCTGCGTTCTAGTATCTGTTTCTTTATGTGTAGTGCTCTATCCTTTGTTTCCGTCTAAAAATCTAAGTATCAGTCACTAATGCAACGCACATGCGTGGCAAACCAACGTAAGTACATACTCTATGTTTCCATTTTGTGATATCGACGCATTTTGTTTTTATCATTATTTATTGGCATTACTGTTGCGTCTTTAAAAAAAGGAATTTTATAGCGAAAATCGTTCCATGGTAGTCACTATGGACCGTATTATTTTCTCAGAAAAAGTTTCGGCGATCCTTTTTAGATATTTTGTTATATTGTGGTATCCGAGAACGAAAATGTGCGACTCTGTACGGTGGTACTGTTCTTGATTTTCATAATAAAGATAAAATATCGTCACTCGCAGCTTCCTTGTTTTCTAGATGGCATAACTTGACCACCTGATCAGCTTCTTGCGATGAACGGAATCTAATTAGGGAATTGTCGATCCACCGGTGCGTGACAATTCGCAGAAAATACTTCAATATCTGTTAATTACAGCGCCAATTCAACCGAGTAATGATTACTTAACTAAGAAGATCTTGAGTTAGACATTCATAAACTTCACAATCATACTGCAGTAAACGTTACCATAAGACATTTATTTCTGTAATTCTCGTATACAGTGTGGAAACCATTTATTGCATAAATTTCTCAATTACGTTATTCAATATTTTAATGATAATCACTCGGACAAATCGACTAATTATTTTTAAGCACGCGCCTTTCGTCGCAAAATTATCTTTTTAACGATATTTCGAACGATTGAGCTTGACATACAAGAATATATAAATGAGGGTTCTGTAGCTGTGAATAGCAATGATGTTGGAATGAGGTAGGAAGGTGAACTGAATCCAGATCTAGATGAGCTCAATGTAATAAATGTAATTGCAGTAAAATGTTTCCATTTTATTCTTTTTCTATTCTTTTATTTAGAATAATCGATTTACAAAGCATAAGTAGATTTTTTATCATCCAATGCAAACTGGTAACAAAAAACGTAAATTCATATAATAATATTTAAAAAACAGATAATTAAGAACAGTACTAATCTTGATATACTCATTGCTTTCTTTTTACAGAGAGATGCAGGCCTGAAATAGTACTATAATCAGGTGCAAATTCTATGAAAGCTATAAATGGTTACAGGTGATTAAAATATTGTTCTTTTCTCTGTTCTGCAAAAGGAAGTCAACTGCTAGAACATTTCTATAAACAATTACATCTTGTCTATTAATTTTTGAAAAATATCTTTAAATTATGTTTTTAAGTTAACTAATAATTTCCTTTTTTCATTATGCCTCCTTCTTAAATTATTCACTCTCTTCCTTTTTTTAGGACGACATTCTGTTGCAATACATCATCTAAAAAAGTATTTTCTAAATATAATACACGAATATTCCTAATATAGGTAATAATAATTAATATATACTGTAATACTACAAACGTCCATGAGGTTATCTGTCATCCGCGCCGCCCTCACATCTTTTCTTGTCATCTAAGTTTGTCCATCTAAAGCCGATTAAAAAAAAAATAATTTTCTGACGTATTATCTCCTTGGGGCGTAGATATTAGGGGAATATTATAAGTTCAGTCAATGATAGTAGTTTTATGTAATTAATAGAGGTAAAGAACCAACCTTTGTTACTAAGAATAAAAGGGAGAAGCTAGACGTTACACTAACCACTTTTCGCCTTAGTTCAAATATATCAAACTGGCATGTTTTCCCAGAGGCCTCACTGTCAGATCATAGACATACAGGGTTTGAGGCACAGGAAACTTCCACCATGAAAAATCCCAAGGAAAACTGATTGGTGTTCTAATGAAGGACACATCAGGGAGAAAGTAGATGAAATTTGTACCGAAATAAGGAATACAGAACACCCAGAAATAGCTTCCACCCAGTTACATTCTCTAATGCAAAGAGCATTTAACGCAATCTGCCCCAGTACACAAAAGAGGCACTGGTACAAAGTGCCTTGGTGGAACAAAGAGCTTGAAGCAATGCGAGCTAAGACCAGGAGGCTGTTTAACAAAGCCAAGAACTCAAGGCTCGAACAAGATGGGCTTCAATGACATTTAAACTCTCAAATCGCCTGACGCTAGACTTGAACACTTGCACAAAGCCAGCTATAGCTTCAGCTATATACCAATGTTGTGGAGAGACGTTAACGTGGTATTTATACCTAAAGAAGGAAGGCGATCAGCCGCAGAGCCTAAAGCGTATAGACCTATCAGTCTTTCCTCATTCCTCCTTAAAGGAATGGAGAAGTTACTAGACCGGTACCTAAAGAACGAAGTGCTTATAATAAATCCGCTTCAGAAGGCAAAATTAACAGCGATGGACCTCCAGCACGTTACTAGCAGGTTGGAGGCGTTGTTAATGGCAAAAGAAATAGCTTTGTGCATTCTCGGACATACAGGGTGCCTTTGGTAACTCCTCCTTCGAGAGTCTCTACAAAATGCTATTAAAGCCATGATCCAAACTCGACGAATAAGCGCCACGCTGGGATCGGAAACGACAACAGTTAAAGCCGTCGGAGGCTGCCCTCAAGAAGAAGTCCTGTCACCTCTATTCTGGTGCCTGGTGTATGATCGATTACAGAATTTAACTTGCAGCGGATATTAGGTGTAAGGATGTCCTGACGACCTGGTAATCATGATCCGTGGAAAATATGAGAATATCATATCACAACTTCTGCAAAAAGGTCTTGACGGTAAACCCGAAAAACACTACAATCGTTCCTTTCACAAGGAAAAGGAAAATTTGTATAACTACACACTCCATTGAAAGGAAAACGATTAATTTTAGCAATGAAGCTAGATACTTGGGAGTCGCGTACGACAAAAAACTGACATAGAACTCTCACATGTCTAACTTACAGAAAGAAACTATTGCGGCGCTATTAGTGTGCCGCAGACTACTTGGTAAGAACTGGCGTCTTAAGCCTCAAATGATCTTCTGGTCATGCACAGCAATAATTATGATGATGATCACCTCCTTGGTTTGGTGGCCAAAAACAGCTTAGAAAACTGTCCAACAGCAGGTTCAGACAAGAAACTGAGAGTCTTGCTTATCTCAACATCACAGGTGTGATGCTGGGATTAACGCCGTTCCACATTCAGAAACAGGCTATATTGAGTGCCCTCACGCTCTGTACAATAACCCTGGCGATCTTAAAGGCCAATCTTAGGATCCTTGAAGATCCCAACACAAATTATCTGATGCACATTGCAAAGGACATGATCCCTATGCAATACAAGTTTAATCGGCCTTACAAGGTGATCATTGAAAGCGGTATTGAGGCCGTGGCATTTGGGCACCGTCAAAGCAAGAAAAGTGCCCAGGTACACAGGCAGCTCAAGAATATAGGGTGTTGGAACAGGTATAGGCATTAGTGGATCTAATTACCACCTTAAAATGCCT
The DNA here is from genome assembly GCA_902654985.2 of Oryctes borbonicus. NCBI lineage: Eukaryota > Metazoa > Arthropoda > Insecta > Coleoptera > Scarabaeidae > Oryctes > Oryctes borbonicus. Next base: position 666,259 of record LR736872.1, read on the forward strand.
ACACACCAACATATTTCAAACAGAAATCTCTGCTTTGAATTTGTGCGTTTTAACGAACTTTGAGACAGGGATACGAGGCGCAACCATAACTATATTCAGTGACAATCAGGCAGTTCTAAAGGCCATTAAAGCCTATTCATACGAATCTGGTCTGATCCACGAATGTATACACAATTTAAGGCAATTGGGACACAAAAACCGCGATACTTTGCGATGGGTCCCAAGCCATCAAGAGATCGCAAACAATGAAAAAACATACAAGCTAGCTAGAAAAGCAGTGAATATACCCTTCATCGGCCCTAACCCCTTCTGTGGCCTACAAGAGAGCCACATAATAATTAAAGCACGGGGGACAATCAAAAGACCTTGTATAGGGAAAATGTTCCAGGACAAAACAAGCGAAAACATTCATATCAGGCTCCCCTAAGACAGCAAAAACAGTACTGTCGTTCAGCAAAGGGGACCTTGGATTACTGGCAAGATTTCTAACGGGTCATGTAGCCCTACAATCTCATCTATTCAATCTAGAAAATATTGAGGATCAAATCTGTCGTCTATCCCTAGAAGATATGGAGAAGGCAGAACATATTCTATGCAAATGTGTTGTCCTCAGTCGCACTCGACAACAACATTTTAGTAAACTATTTCTGACATCTACTGAACTGAAGGATAAAGATCTTAGAGTAATACGAAGGTTTATTAAGAGCTTTCACCTACTCTAACACATATAAGGGCATTTTGTTACAATCATCGCAGTGACTAAATTTTTTGCATTTGTGCTATTACCCAACGATACTAATGCTACTAACACTAGTGTTGTATGTTGTCGCAAATGCCATAGCAGAGCATAGAATCTCAACTTCAGTTGCGTGCCTGCATCATGCTACAGCAAATATAATTGGTTTCGGCACATATTTCTATAGTAATATGTTTTAAATGGTAAAATTCATCGGAGGTGGTAATCGAACTAAAACAATCGCCAATGCCATTAAAAATGGCTGTAAAACATGTGTTTACATGCTGTAAACAATGCTAATTTTATTTTTTACTTTGAGTCTAACTGTCATCCAGGCATTTTGCGTCGGGACATCTCCAGCTAGAAAGTGGTTATTTGAACATTTCAAATTAAAAATGTAGAAGTGAATTACTGTAAATTAGTCTGAAGTAGTTGAGTTTCTTCTTTACATCCCATTAAAACTTTCGGTTATCAATTTCTAAATTGCCGAAAGGGTGTTTAGGGATACTCCCGAATTTCACGACCCTAAATTACACATAAATATTTTTCCGAAAAACCTAAAAATATCGAAATCTTCTCCATGTTCCCCCATGTAAAAACATTACAATACATACCTTCTTCCTTTTCGGTTGTAAGACCACTACTTTCTGATGGATCAGCTATGGCTATAGGGGTAACATTTGGTTTTTCTTCCAATATATTGTCCAGTATACCGCCATATTCAAAATGCATTGGTACTGCTCCCCTTCTTTTTTTTTATTGTCCTTCTATCGCTTATATCTCATTTTTAGATACTTTGCCCTTCTTTCTTTAAGTCATCAGATATTTTTTGATAAATCTTATCATTTCGTTCAGTGGTCAATCAGTGTTGTTCAGTGGATAACAAATCATTATAGTACTTCTAATTCTTCTGCGATGCTATAGATTCTTTTTTCCCCACTTATACTGGTTTGGTATACGCTCTCCGTTATCTCCATTATAGATAATATTGCTATCGATTTCTTTTTGAACTTGAAATACAAAAATGTCACATATTTCTTTGCTTATTGGAATCAGAACCATTTCATTTGCTAAATAGAAAATTAACATATAGATGTGTGAAAATAAATTTTAGTACTTACATAATCTGTCTTCAACTATTACGTTATTATTTATGGTAATAATTTCCTGAATGTTATCACGTACAATTTCGTGTACAAATTATTTAATTATTATTATGACAGATCAATTATTATATATTACGCTCACAATTTGATATATATCTATTAATTATAATAATATATAATTTCTGGGTTATACTTCCCTCGTTGTTTTAAGAGAATGGCGATGCTAAACTGTGATTTGTACGATATAAGCATGCGCTTCCTCAATTACTGCAGTTAGGGTTAACAAGGGAACACGCGGGTAATGCTCTAAATCGTTCATATGTTCCAGTAACCAGAATAATTTGCTTTTACGAACGATTTAGGTAACGTTTGGATAACGCCCGGATAACCAGAAGAGTTTTGACGAACGCACTCCAGAAGAGGTAATATTAAATCGTACAATCCACATTCTACAGGGAAGACGTATAAGTATGTATGTGGGATACAGACCGATTTATTTCATTCCATTATTTAATTTATCCTAGGGGTGATAAATCACGTACGGAGTAAATAGTAATTCAGAAAGAATGTCGAATAATTTTCTGAACAGTCAATTGAAAAATATGTCAACAACTTCTTTAAACAAAAATTTGGGTAGTAATCGAAAAATATGTTTTCCAAACTTTACCAAAGAAAAAGGGGAATCGTAAATCGGATTCGAAGAATTTTCGGTTTTCTGTTATACATTCGTTATTGTCTGCCGGCCATGGCTCTACTATGTTCTTTCGCATTTGTAATAACTAAGCCTGCAGGATAGTTTTATGTAGTCCTATGTAAGTCTGCAGAAACGAGTGTAGTAGCGTACGGCTCGGTTACTAGTAATATTATTCGTATAAAATAAAAATTTATTGTTTGTTACAGCTTTACGTCAAATTTTCTAATAGGACCTTATTTCTATGAGGAGATGGGACTTGGACAAACCGAAACAGTACCGATAGATGTTGCAAGTTTATACTACCAGCATTGCAGAATCATGATATTGACAACATATTGATTTTTTGCGGTACTTCACCCACACATAGGCATTAATAAGTAAAGACACACAACACGTTTGGCAATCGTGTAATTAGTAGGCATTTTCCGAACAGTTGGGTCACCATATATGAATCATGAATCATGAAAACCCTAATTGTTTACCATCAGTTTCATGTTTACATTTTTATGGTAAAATCTTAGTTTAAAAAAAAAGTAGGGATTGCTAAGAGATCATTAAAAGGTACACGGGCACTGCTCTACTATACATAGCAGAGAATGTAATCTGCACGAGGATATCTATTTTTAATGTAGGTCTGAACGTCGCTCATCCTTAATTCGCTTAGATTCATAAAAGTGCCTAAAGATTCTGCAATTGAAGACATATCTGAATAAAATTACCGTCTTATATCAATTTGTTACATCTCTAGTTTCCTCACATAAGAAATCATATGATATGATCTACCTAACTCTTCTCACAGTTACTTGTCGCTATGTAAAAACACCGGAAAAACCTGTAGTAAATGACAACGTTCTGTCTCGTAGCTAAAATAAGAGTAGACGTGAGAATTGTACGTCCCAAATGCATACGCACCGGCTAGATTGTAATTGGTTGTTTGATCAGGCGCCGTATCGGTGCTATCACGATTTCATAGCGGCCCAAATATTTAATTACAACTTATTATAGAATGTAAGTATGAGGTATAAGATATACATAACTCATTTCGCAATATTGACCACAAAATAAATAAGAAACCGCGAGATATTTAAACTGTATTTTTATAGTAATGACGTAGGCAATACACATTTGAATATTGTGTATAAATTCCATTGAATTTTTAAAGAGTATATCAGGACGCGCGGCATTATGGACCCATCGCTAAATTAACTGCAAAATTATATCACATGAAGAAATATTACTTATATATTTATCATCAGTTTATTAATAATTATTATTTTTATTTCACGTCAAGTTTTCTCGGAGTTTTACAAGGTTTTTGATTTGGATAAGTTATATGTGCAATTGCATACCCATACGCAAAGGAATTCCATAAATCTTTTTTGCATTACCAAGTCTCTCATTTCCTTCTAAAACTGAAAAATTTGCTAGGTACAAACGGAAAGCTATTCGTTGAATTTATTTCAGCGTGCTATTGATTGATTGCGCCTAATACGTGAAACGCCGTGGTACGTCCGATTTCCAAACGGATAAATTTTATATCAAATAACATTCCAGGAACCTGAAATTCAGGTTTTACTTTTTAATTTACTCGCTATTCATGCTCAGGTACACAGACATCTTGTCAGACAATTGTTGTAAAGATGGGTGTAAAGTTTTTACAGTCTTTAACTCAGGGCATAACCAAATACCAAATCTTTCCACCACGTCCAGTTTTAGAGTTATAATCATACTTCGCTAGTAGATAAATGATAATTGTGCTTACAAATTTTGTTAAGCAGAAGTTATAAAAAAAATAGATAAGTACAAAAATTTTGACATAATAAATCCTAGAATGTTTAATTAGTATCACAAATACAAAAACACTTAATTGTACACAAAGGAAAATTGCTAACATCAATGTTTTGCGTAAATATTTCTTCCTTTCACGTTGGTCGTTGCCTTCTCTTATGAGAAACTAACAAAAATCTCCCAACATGACGGGATGCCACCTACCCTGATATCGTTTCTCCTACTTTCTGCAATGTCACGGTGGAATCTTTCCCCCTGTTCATCACTCATCTTTTATAAATTAGCAGGAAAAAAAAAACAAATGTGAATGCAAAAAATGAACTTTGAGCAACATTCGGCACCCTAAATTTGTGTAGTTTCCTATCAAATTAGCCATGATATCTTGGTAGTTTTCACTCTTTTGATTTCCCAGAAAATGTTTGCAAACATTTTTAAAAGAAGTCCAATGCTGCTACCTATCAATCATTCATGGTACGTTCAAAATGTTCATCTTTAAATAGCTTCCTAATTTGTAGATCAACAAATATTCCTTCGCGAACTTTCGCATCGGACAGCTTTGGAAATTTGTCCCTTAAGTATTTAAAACAATTGCCTTCTTTTCCTAGTGCTTTAACAAACTGTTTAATTTAATGTGTGCTCGAGCTTGTTACAATACTTTTTAATTTTAGATTTTACGTTAATCTTTGTGAAAACAGATAAAAATATTATTTTGAAAATGTAACGTGATACCTTATGCTAAATACAATTTTTATGTTTAAAACAATGCGAAATACTAAAATTGTGGATTGTTAAGTCAGTTATAAAAATCGTGTCGGCTAGTTATTAGACACCCACAACGCGATCCGAACCACGTACAGAAGCTAACGATCTTGAAATGTTCCAAAGCAATTTACATCAACGTAAATGTAATTTAAAAATTTCAAATATCCAAAAGTGTTCTTATTTGGCCAAATATGAACAAATATGAAGAGAAAAAGTTGTTTGCACCTATCCAGAGATTCTAAATCCAAAGGGTGATTTGCAAATGTCAATTTTTGTTTTTTCTTGCATTTTGTTAAAAATACAGGCTGTATATTTTCACAAATTCAAGAACTTCTAATGGTCGGGTTCCGTGAATCACGCTATATACGCCTGAATGTATCCGGAAAGAAAGTAAAGTGCGGATTCTTTAATCCGAACTCACATTAATCCGCACTTCCAGTAATCTGAATGTCGAAGCCCAAATCGATGGTCCCATCCCCCTCTATAATTTAAATATCAGTTTAATGAATATCATTGGGATTATAGAGCCGGACCCAATAAAGTACCCCTAAAAACAACGCGTGATCAACATTCTATGGGCTTGACTATTACTACTTGCAGCAGTTTTTCTAACGGAACGTCGTATGTACAATGCTCTTTTTATACACATATATTGCTACGAATGTACTGAAAACATTCATTAATTAAATCTTGTTGGTTGACTTCGTTTTGTTAAAGCAACAACAAATTATTATATTAACCAACAAATTTATTACATGAATGAACTAGGTTTATCAAACTGAATCCTGTTTATCAATATAATAAATACCCGTTTATTAAGTGAAACAAGCTTTGGGGATTTTTCATTGGACAATAATAAATGTATTCTTTATATCAATGTTTACTGCATATAGTGTATATGTGAGAGTATCTGTTCATCGATACAATACATAGCAATTTATTAAAACGATAAATTCGTTCGCTGAATCAATTTTGATAAAAGAATTGTTGTATTAACGTACTTTCTTATTGTATTTATTTTTCGTTCAGTGCATAAACTATATTTATCGTGAGCGAAGATTATTTGACATTGGATATTTAGAGTCATCAATCGGCAATCAGAACAGGATTTTAGATCGAGCTGGCAAATCATATCCCTACAGCCCACATGACAGGCTAGCTATTTGTTAAAAATGTACATCTTATATTTATTTTTCAAAATTGCGATTCCTGTTTCATCATTTCTTTACAAGACAAATATTTTTTGAGTAGTAGTAAGAAATATTGAAAACAAAAAAGATATATCTTTTTTGTTTTCATGTTACATTAATGTACCTTTTTATTACATTTATGTACCTTTTTCATTCAGTGTATAGTTAAATGCTACCCTACGAAGCTTTCTTACTACCCCCGTTTCCGCATTATCTTGCTTAATGGTGTTCTGTAATATTGTGTACATCCTAGTTGTGGTCCAGTTATAAAAATGATATAAAAAACATTGGACCAACGGTACTTGGGAGAATTGGTCTATCTTTGCGGGAAAGTAAAAACGCAGTACGGTCTTGATTTTGTATTTGATTTTCTGGAACAGCTCTATGCTTTCAAAGGATTCTTTGGTATCATTGTTATTGCTAGAGGAGGTGCACTCTCAGAAAATACGCATTCTATGATACACAGCAGAAGATATCGCAAGCAATCACATTGGAAGCAGCACAGTAGCGAAAAATTTAGTTTAATAACATTTTGCATAAAATTACAACTAAGTCCAAACAAATTTCTTCACAGTTGAATACTGCACAAAGTGTTGTACAAACGAAATGTAAAATTCATATATGTATATTATCTTATTTGACAATTATCGAACAGTTTCAAGATAAAATTGATAATCATTTCTATTTCTGCTTTAATTAGCGTTTGATGAAATAAACATAACTACGTTTTTCTTTCTCTGCACGTTAAAAATTAATGTATTTCCAAAGATAAATTGATTATCAAATCAGTTTACATTTACATAACGATATAAGCAATGTTTTTCATAAATCACTGTTTTCATTGTTTGAGCAAAAGTGTTAATATTTATCAAAGTGATGCTTCTTCGTCCGATAAAAGCGATATCAAAGAATATTTGCTTATATTCAATATAATATTGCAGAAATAAACATCGTTAATGATTTATTGTCGTTTTCTTTCCCACGCGTATCTATTTATTGTAAATAAAACTAAACAGCTAGGAAACCGTAATTAAATGATACCTCTACCACTAAACAATTTAGGTAGTTTGCTTGCTCTTAGGTAATTAGTCTACTTACCCCACTAATATTTACAGTAAGTAAATAAATGTCGCTGCTATTAGTAATTTTTTTAAGTGAAGTAGTGCAGTTAAATGTCGCAGCTGCTGAATAACAGGATTTTTTTTACTTGTGGTAAACAACCAGTTTAACCATCCCCTATTTTATTAAACCTAGATTAGATATTAAATAGGTCCCACTAAATATTTTTCTAGATGTAAATAAATCGTATGTGCATGTACAAAAATATAAGAGAAATGAGAAGGTTCAACATTTAGAAACATTTCTTTTTTACAGGTATATAAACGTGTACCTTTACGAGCGGCACGGCGTGTAAAATGGGAGAAAAAAGTAGAGGGATGAGAAGTGGTTACGTTTGCTCCTCGTGCAAACTCCGGATACCCGGAGCAGCAGCAGCTCTCCGGTCCTCGACTCGTTCGACGTTGTTCATCGATCCCGAACCCAGAAAGTACGGCGAGAGCTCGACTGTATTTATAGCTTGCAACCGTTGAACACTTACATTCGCAAGCGTGCACCCACCTGTTCGACTGCCACTTGTTTGGCACCACTATCGGGGTTATTATCTCGCAGATGATAATGTCTCCGTCACGCTTCCATCTGGATCGCCTCTTTTCTTATTCGACTGATGACAAGAAAAATAATGACTACCGTGCAGTCTTTGAGGCGTACAATTACGATGAATATCCTAATTATTTTCTATATCATGTTTACAGATAAATTCACTAACGTAAGAACTATTATGCCCCGGGTCATTGTTTTAAAATCCAAAATGTCAAAAGAAACATAATCTATTTAATTTCAATAAATAATAGTGTATCTATAGAACGTTAGAGTTGTTTAATTTTTCGCCCGATTTCTATTGGTAAAAGAAAATAAGTAGATCCGACCCTTTACAGTAATTTATAAAACGTTAACCCTCAGCTATTAAATAATTTTATAGAGTGTCATTACAATATAATACAATTTAAGGTGTTGAAATAATTATATATTCATTAAAATATGTTTTGTAGACATACATGTCTTCATAGTTTAATTAAACATTGCTGTTTGTTTATTTAACTAACTTTACACTATTAATATTATATTCGTTTCAAGCGTACATTTATGACGAAAGGTCTTGAATGCAGAGGATGTTTTCCTTATAATACGCTACCTATAAGTGTAAGATCCACTAGTTCATTTGATTTATTTAAAAGACGTACTAAGAAATACTTACTACAGCGCAATTGTTAAAGTTTAAACGACTATGTTAAGTAGTTTGTATGTTGTGCTTTTTGATTGACCTATTTCTTCATGCTGTGTACAATGTATGTGCATTGTATAGGACGTTGTGGAAATAACTGAGCTTATTATCATTATTATTATTACGTAGGGCAACACTAGATTTGTTAAACCTCCTAAATTTGGGACGAACTAGAAGCTGTCTGTACTTAACTCTGATTAATCTTGTTGTCCCTAATAATTACAATTTGTTACGTTCTCCTGGTTTGAAGCACAATGCCTCTAGTCGCTTGTTTCGGTGTATATTTCTATTATTGCGCAGACAAATTTTGTTTAAATGTATAAAATAGTTGCTTATTTAGTTGATAGCTCAATACCTTTGGAAATGAAACTCAGTACGTATGTATAAAAAATTATTAAAACAGTTCCCTTTAAAAAAATATTAAAATGTCAGGTTTTACTCCCGTTTACATTAAAAAAATATCTATATACCTTAGTATTATATACAAGTTAAGATTTTCAAAGGAGTGGGAGTCTTAAAAATTTATTTTATTTCTTAAGTAACATTGCTTTAGCTTTTATACCGTCCTAGATTGCTGATGCTTGCATTCACATATAGTATTACCGAGAATACGATAACATTTGTACATACCTAGCGTCCGTGCGTAATCCATAGAATATATTCTACAGCGGCACATAACTTACATTTTATAAAGAGGTTTCCTTACTTGTTTATGTACATATTTTTGGGTTTATTTCTATGTACTCTTAAATTCGCAACGTTTTTATTTGCATGTAATTGTAAACGCACCTAAAGTAAGTGTGAGTTTTTTTATTAGTGGCACTACCAAACCCTATAGGAACTCGAACGTGTGGTTTTACGGAGATAGTAGACTGCTACCCAGACGTTCTTTTGTTAGAATCTATACGGTATGTGTCTTGTATGTATCCTCCTACGACACCGAGAAAAATGATTGCGTTAATTCAACACAAAAATGTGTTACCGTTTTTGCGTTGACTTAACTCAATATACGTTTAAATTAACACTTTGTATTTGTATTTGATTCAATGCTACTTTTTGTGTTCGCGTTTTGTATTGAAGCAACACTATTTTGTTTTGATCCAACACTAATTTATCGTTAACATTATATTATTTCCACCAAATATAATGCAGTGCAGCAGATTAACTATCCATCCCTACATAACACGAAATATGTTATAGTTTGTGTCTACAGAGGTAAGTGGAAAGTAATCTTCTGCATGCACATCGGCCCGGTTAGCTTCCAAATTTAATGTGTACATATTTAAGACATTAGTTATTTGCCTGATGAGAATGGGTTCGTGTTCCCTACTGGTTTCCCGAGAGTCGACAAAACTCGAGTCTGTCTAGTCTCTGCTAATTTTGTGAAACGCACGGAAAGTGGGGAACTTTAGTTATTTGAATGTTAGGGTGGCTCTAAATATAGTGTTGCTCCAGCATAAAACAATGTTGACGCAACACTAAATGTGAACATAATTTTATGTATTGATTCAACACGCCAGTTGCGTTGTTTATATACACCACTAACAATGTGTTGAGCCATCGCCTTTTGCGTTCATCGAACGCAACTTTTTTTCTCAGTGTGCCTCCTCACAGAACCAGGAAAGTTATAAACCACAGATAGTGCGGATCTGAGCGCTACATGACGCGTAAGCGAAAGAGCGACGGCTAGCAGACGTGGCAGTTCGTAGCGCTTGTTCTCCGACGAAGTTTGAATACTTTGATAATAGTATGTACATATGTGCGTTACGGTTTCTTTCGGGGCCGAATCTTTGTTTAATGTTTGAATAATGTGCTGCTCTGTTTAGCATCCGTTTTATCTCGTGATTTTTAATATAAGCGCTTGTTGAAGTTGCGATTATTTGATTTAATACAATTTTACGTAGATTTTTGCTTTGTATGCGGGTGATTTTCTTGCAGTTGTCTATGCTTTTTATGTTAAGTACGTACACATTCTATGTTTTAAATGGATATAAGTACTATATACATGAGAAACACGAAATAAAATAAATTAAATAATGAGTTTACACAGTAAAGTGAATGGAATATTAAATTTACAAAATAAAACAATGAAATTTTGATCTTATAAAACACAATAAATTTATCACTGTTATTTACTGGATGTTTAGGATTTCCTAAAACGCTTTTGAGGTTGATTTTTTGAAGACCGTTCGTGCAAGTTGGATGAAACGGTTATTTAACATATTGTTTAATACTATTGTCAATTCTAGTGTGCTTATACTTCTAACTCCTATTCTCTTTATCTTATGTTTCTTAACAGTATTATAGACCACATCTTCTGAGAATCCTTTAAAGTTAGCAATTTCGATAATGTCTTTGAGTTCATTTTGACATCTGTCTTTAGTTAAAGGCACATTGGGCAAATAATCTACTAAAAATTTTTAATTTAATTGTTCTAAGAAATCAGTTATTGAATATTGACATCAGTGTAATTTGACAATATATGATTTTATTGTTTTATTCAAGCAGACTTAATTAGATTTTTCATATATTTCTGTTCGCAATCGTCACCGTTCGTCAATTTCGGCTTACACTAGCTTGAACAAAGCGTACGTATGTAACTTTATAAGTTCGGTTAAATAACTCTGCTTCGTAGGCATCTACCTGATAAACTCAAAATTCTGTATTGAAATAAAAAAATAATAATTTAGGTATTTATGTGTAATTTTTACTTTTTTCCTCTTTACAATTTTCATACAGATGTTACATTAATCAGTGATGTGTTACCCAAATACGGATAAACAAACTTTCGTTACAAGATCCAATTAAATAAATGTTGTTTGAAAAGCCAGCTTAATGTTCCAACCTCGGGGATGTTTACATTTCCATGATTAAATCGCGGAGCTACACGAAATTTTATTGTATATACTTTTTGAAATCCTTTAATCGCCACCTAGGAAACATACGAAATAACAACAAACTACAACAAATAATAAACGAGAAAGCATCTTGATCCGAAATCAATATACCGAAATATACTGTTGTGATATTATTTATTGAACTTGGAAAGTGTTCCAAATTGACAGATTTATCTTGTTAGTACTTTTGAATTGCGAGGCGGAGTAAGATAGGTTTCCGTAAAAAGGAGTCCATTAAACAGCTGATGCTGCAAAAGGTCAAAATTATATTTTTAAATATGAAAATTCAGACAAGTGTACTATTGTTTCTATGGGATCGCAAGGCAATTCAAATGGTTGTTATTACATCAAGGATGTCATTTGATTTACTCGATTTACCAATGTATGCATGGAATTTAGAAAGATAATCGAGAAATAAATTCTTTTTCGATAACTTTATCAAAATTCTTCGGGAATACTTTTAAAATTAAATCTCTTATTGAGATTTTCTTCATAAACAGTTCAAGTTAACGTTCAGTAATAACATTAGGACCTTATATTAAATAAATTTTCACAAGCTACGGACCTGGGATCACTCGGAACCCGGTTCGCAAGAATTTCAAGACTGGGAAGGATTCTGGATTTGTTTTGAAAAGTAGGACATCACAAGTACCGAAAATTAAATAATATAAAACATAAATAAATTTTTTTTATCAATTTCAAAATTTAATATTCGGTTCCAAAATTAGCTATCGGTAAGGGATTAAAATAGCATTTTGTAGTTATTTAACTTAAAACATTTTTTTTTAATTTGTAAGGGAAATGTAGAAATATCGGCGCTCTCCGTACCGCGCAAGTTTATTGATTAATGTGGCGATCCTCATTTTCAACCGTCAATTCAGAATTTCAGAATTCTACCGTTGAAAATGAGGATCGACGCATCCTCGAAACAGCTGTCCCGGATTAATTAAATAAACTTGTGTGATGCGGAATGTACTGATACTTTTGTGTTGTTTACCATAGTACCCCACAGTTCTTGCTATCATTATTTAAGGAAAATATAATTTAAAAAAATAGTATCTCGCACACACATAATTTGTTAAATTTACCTCTTAACCGTTTTTCAATTTGCAAAGAAACAAATAGATCCCACTATTCAAATACAAAGAAACCCTGAGTATTTAATTTTCTTATTTTTTTTGTAAAAGGTGGATATTAAAGAGGGAAGCAATTTCATTCCAACAAGAGAAAAGTCTTTAAATTTATGCGGTGAAGGAGTTATCCAATGAATCCGGTGAATATTCACTCGTATACTTTTTGAAGTTTGAACACGATTATTTTTCGAAGTCGAAAGTGGCAAAATGGCTAAATCATTTTATTGACAATCTGATTGCACTAATGAATTCAGAAGGTTCTGAAATGGTTTTGACCAAAATTTATATTTATTTAACTTATAACACTTTTAAGATATTGTTTGTTAGTAAAAAAGTTATGAGAGCATAATTTTTTAAACTTTATAGTGCATTATTTCATAAATCCTCTTCCTGTGACATCTATTGACCAAAGTAGATTAGAATCTATAAAAAAATAAAAACTAACTAAACTTATCATTAAATGCCACAAATTGCAAACGCATTAAAAAATCTAACTACAATTAAGAAAGTGAATATAACAATACATGGTAAACAACGCGTAAACAAGTATCGGCAACCTCCGTATCACACAAGTTGAATTAATTATATAATAATTATTAATCCGCGACGGCCGTTTCGAGGACACGAATGGTCGTCATCATCAACCGGCGACCGAATGATGTGAGAAAACTTTTAAAACTAACATGCATGTTCTATCCCTATTTCCGAAAAAAATATAAATATTATTGCGTACGTACTTCTACCGCCTACATGCCTTAAAACTACAACATGCGAAAAACACAAGCAGATAGATGAAAAGGTCTTTTATAACTCAAAATATAAAACATGTGCAAACCTTACCCCAATAGGTCGAAAAGAACTGAGTACGACAACGGTCCGTTCTCTCTGTTCATCAGATTTTTGTTACTTTTTATGTAAACCGTCTCGTACGCGTCTAATTCCCGCGGCGAAGTTACGTTCTTAATCAACTTCAACTTTTATAATTTAATATTCCTCGGTTTCGTTTATATGTTGTGATACACTTTACGCGTCCAATCTGCTGTAACGATAACACCTTATATGTTCCTTTTGGTGTCTATCGCTCTTTTCGTTTGACCGATGTAGGTTTTATTACAGTCACTGCATGCAATTTTATAATTTCCCGACCTTTCTTCCATTTTCGGTTTATCTTTAGGATTACCGAGAAGGTTTTTAAGTGTATTACGCGAACCGAAGCATATGTTCATATCTTGACCTTTCAAAACCTTACTCACGCCTTTCGATATCCTGTGAAAGGTGAGCTTCACGAATTTCTTACTGTTAGTTTCTACCGGGGTTAAGGTCATAGCTACGTTTTCTATGAATTTAAATTCTTTATTAAATCTACTTTTTAATTAATTTAACTCACCTATTAATTAAGAAACTAATCGCGGGCATTTTGTGTTATCCACAATGGTTGGAATCGTTCATAATGTACCTATTAGTGTTTGTTTCCTTTCTATAGATGTCAATTTCCAGTTTATTGTTGTTTTTAATTACTAAGCTATCTAGGAACAGGAGTTGATTGTTCACTTCTTCTGAACTGAACATGCTCCATCGCAGGATACGTGTGACTGATGGCTTCAGCGTTTCAAAAATGGTAACTTCGATATTGTAGACAAGGAACGTGGAAAACCTCCAAAAAAATACGAAGATGTGGAATTGCATGCATTGTTGGACGGAGATGATTCGCAAACACAAAAACAACTCGCCGAGAAATTGGCCGTAGTTAACAAGCTGTTTCCAGAAGACCGGTAGGTGGATACCACATGAGTTGAACGACAGGCAAATGGACAAGCGCAAAAACATATGACATTTTGCTCGGTCGGTACAAAAGGAAGTCGTTTTTGCATCGTATAGTTACAGGGGACAAAAAGTGGATTTATTTTGAGAATCTCAAGCGAAAAAAATCATGGGTAGACTCAGGAGCACCATCCACATCCACCGCAAGACCGAATGGCATTGGCAGAAAGACGATGTTCTGTGTTTGGTGGGACCAGAGGGACGTGGTCTATTATGAGCTACTAAATCCTGGGGAAACGGTTGATACTAAACGATACTAACAACAATTGACTGATTTGCACCGTTCGCTGTTTGAAAAAAGACCAGCACACTGAAAGAGGCAACACAGTCATTTTTCTTCATGACAATGCTCCATTACATACGGCAAAACCGGTTCACGACACGTTGGAAGCACTCAGCTGGTAAGTTCTACCCCATGCGGCTTACTCACCAGACTTGGCCTCTTCCGATTACCACTTGTTTGGATCGATGGGTCACGCTGAGCAGCGCTTTGGTTCGTACGAAGACGTGAAGAAAGCGATGGAGCATATTTGAATAAAGCAGTTTTTATTATTCTTCCGAATTTGACATGTTTTTTTAGAAAAAAAATCCGCATTTCATGCTTGTACACCTGGTAGCTATCATCTTCCACAAGATGCAGTGACGAGCCGTAGACACCGAAATGCGACACTGCGCTTGGTGAATGTTGGTAATTTGTATCTGTATCGTGATTATAAAAGGACATAATTTTCAGGTGTAACTTTTTGGTTCCGCCTGTACGTCAAATTACGGGTTCGGGTAGATTTAACCTGTATTTGCATACGTTCACCTCATTAGCCTTATGGCATTTTCTTAACCAGTTGTCAAATGTTACTGTCAAGCACCATATGCAATTGTATTATTTCTAAAAGCTAATGCACCAGCGAAGATAAACATTCTTTTATATGTGTTTACTTTGTATGTCCGCAGATAAAAAAAATCGCACGGTATATTCACGTACATATACTTTGTTTTTGTTAAATTGTTTTAAAACAAATCTGATAATTTTAATCAATTTATTTGCATTGCCCACACATCTGTGTGGCCTTTTAAGTCCTGTTAATTATTTCTAATTGTTCACTTTCGCAAAATATATCGGATCTAGTAGCCATTAATTTTAAATTCGGTTATATAAAATGTAACGGTGTACGATACGGTTAGAATAATTGTTTCAATTTGATTTATGAGAGTTTGTTATCGCATGGCGCAAGCTTCGATTGCTACGAGAAATAATACACTCGTTTCAAATAATACCATATTTTTGTGGTACAGTAATTAGCCATTCACGAATGTCCATAATTTGAACCTTTGATATGCTTATTTCAAATTATAGCCTACATGATACAAGATACCTAAGGTTTTAGCTTGCATATTTTAACAAGAATCTTCAGTATTACGGAATTTCTTTGGCGCTCAAAGAAACTTGAGATCAAAAGGAATGTTTGATATATTTTCTTGATTAAGCTGGAACGAACGGTATTGTTTCAGTGTATTTATGGATAACCCAAGTCTGTTTACAACAGCAAAAGTGATTGTTTCGATATACGTATAGACTGCTTTACATCTACATTCTAATGTGTTTACTCGAAAAGTGGTGGATGTAACAGATTACAATAAAATCCAGTGGAATGGGAATGACATTGTACGAAAGATTCTGCCCTTATAACACCTGCCCCGTCTATGAACAACCTCTTCCCTCTTTTTTTATGTGTTGGCATACTTTTTACAAGCTTATTAACGTTTGTTAACGTCTCCCAGATTAGTCCTAATTTGGTTCTTAATCAGCGATTGTTACTTAAGGATTGTTCCTTAGGTATTTTTTCAATTTCAAATTGCCCGAACCCCTAGCAGATATACAATCCCATATAATTTGTCTTTTTGAAAAGTGCTGTTGAGGCAGTCTTTATGAAAAGCATCTCTTTTACTTCTAATCACCTGTTTTCGATTATTCCCTACACAAATGTCAATCTTTGACTCGCCACTGGAAATAACGTTTTTCTAATTCCAATTGTCAAAAGTCCAATTTGCTGTTGATTTCGCCCTAAGCAACTGGTTTCATTTCTGAAGAGCAGTTAATCGCCGAAATAAGTTATTTATGTAATTTACTTATGTACAAATGCATATCTTTTAAATACCTTTAAAATCTGAGTTCAGTTTTATGAATATTGTTATGATATTTATTTACTTACGTTAGAAAGTGTTTTATTGCGACAACTGATTGAATTTAGTTTCATTTTATTATGAAGCGCAGCTATGTTGGTGACCTTTTCTCTCCACTTCTCCCAGATTCATTTTTCTTCTTTCTCTTACATATGTAGACAAGTAGACTTTTTATTAAAAATAAAGAGTCCAGTAAGCAATCTTTAGTGCGAGAAACAAAATTCACTAACCAAAAATTCAATCATATTTCTTCATATCAAAATTATGTTATTGCATCGTACATGCACAATCATATTCACACGCAGTCTTTCAATTAGAGTCGTTTTCATGGCAATCACTCTAATTCACTGTATCTGACATTACTGTACCTGGATATTTGGACATCATCCTCGCAAAAATCAACTGCGGAGATACAAGGGGAGCAGCACGCTTTTATTCCGGCCATGGGCGGCCCTGTTGTTGATTGATGGGTTGTCGCGGTCAGTGTTAGTCGAGGATTGGTCGTTACGGATGACAGGTTTTCATATGTCAGCCAGGTATTATGTTTAAGAATCTCTGTCAGCTCTCTAATTTTCCGGTTGTAGTAGTGGGAAGAATTACAAAGTAATAAAGTAGCGCTGAATAATAATTGGTGGCCAGTGTCTATTTGAGGAGAGGCATATCCTAACGCAACGTTCGTGCTCGGTCAAACGAGTTTTGACAGAGCGTCCTATTTCGCCGATATACACTAAACCACACCAACAAGGGTTCTAAAGGTGTCTATTACCTTTACTTGCCAACGAGGAAATTTGTCTTTGGCAGACGGAAAAATTTCTGAAACCTTTGAGAGGGTTTTGAAAATGGTTGATGTTTTGTTTTTCCAACATTTTATCAACTGTGCCCGTTACCTTGTGTATATAGGGAAAATAAGCGGTACTTGCAGGTAGTGTTATCGTTCGTTATTTTACTGGTTGGGCCTTCCATATATGATCCAGCTCAATGGGAAGATTGTTGGGTTCAAAGACTGTCACCGCCCGTAAACCAAGGAGTTGACAATTGAGAACCTTTGTGTCGGATGAGGATGTGATATGGCATTGAGATACCCGGAGTTACATGTAACTAGTACGTCAAGTAACAGGAGTACATCGTTATGTTCTAACGTTCCGGATGTTAACGATTGAGATGGTCTACGAGACGGGGACAGATAATGAAAGTCTCATTAACAGTTCGGAATCATACCAAGTATCATATCCTCCGAATCAAGAGCAACGGATTCTAAAGATTTCATGAAAATATTAGCTAGGACAGGAGAGAAAAGAGAACCCATGGCAGCACCAGATAACTGTTTGTAAAATTACCCATGAAACGTGAAATAAGTAGAAACATTTTTCCACGAGGCGACTTGGGCTAATAGATTCCCCATTCCGTTCCAGGAGTTGTTCGATGATATTAACGGAATCAGGGGTAGGAACTTTGGTAAATAAGGGTGTTACGTCAAAGCAGACTAACATATCGCCCGGTTCAATGTGAATGTTGGAGATGAGTTCTACGAAATGAGCAGAATTAAGAACATGGGAAGGGGTGTTCTTCGTGTACTTTTTGAGTATGTTGGCTAGATACTTGTGTGGTAGGTTGGATAACAATAGGTCTGAGAGGTATGCCTTGCTTATAAATCTTGAGAAGACCATACAATAGAGTTGGTTTGGCTTCACTTGAGATTAGACGTTTTGGGGCATCAGGAGGTATATCTGATGATTTAATAACTTCTCTTTCTATTTTGGAAGTGGGGTCTGTAGATGTAGGTGCATAAGACCCGTTATCTTAAGAACTCCATTACTTTGTCAACATTTTGGCAACATTATCGGCAGAATGAATGGTAATAGATGAATTAGACTTCAGCGTCGATAACGAACTGATGTTGCTTTTCATTTTACGGGCTTTTTGCCCGAAGACGGACACCTTCATTGTAACGAATGCTTGATTTTGGGATCATATACACAAATTCAACTTTTGTCACCTGCAACGATCTGAAGAAAACCTGGTTTAGTTCGAAACTGATCTTTTGATTCTCTACAGACATCCATGTGACATTGTTGCTGTCTGCCAAATGACATACTGCTGCGACTGTTAAATAACAGTCGTAGCATAAATCCCGCTGCATGTTCAATGTGCCATGACGTAATCTTACAGTGATACATACATGTGTCTTAGCTGATCTGCCTACGATTATTCACAATTACATTCCGAACAGCAACGTTTTCTGGTGTAATACCACTTGATGGTCGTCGGAATATTCATCGTTATCAAATGATAACCATATCTGAAGTGTTTGAACAAAGCGTTGTGCCTAAATGTGTAATCTGCGACAAATGGAGCTTGAAACGGATACGGCAATTGAAAAATCGCAAACACGAACAGACACAACGACAAAGAATTGTTCGCCAACAAAATTCGTTACCACTTACAATGACGCCGCTTGCATAGTTCCCACAAAAGAAAAGTTACTAGATACATAAAGAGCTGTAATAAATAATGAACTTGTGTTAAAGAACTACAGTTTTAATTTAAAATGACGGTTATGATATGATGTATAAACCACAGAGACGATGACAATTCCTACTTTTGTATTATTTAATTAACTGAGGGGTAAAAGTGTTTTGTTTCTTCCAACAATAAATACATTTTATTAAAAATAAAACATTAAGAGTGTGACGCGTGCTCTCTCTGGACAGCGTTAAAACATTGAAGGGTAATAAGTAAGGCTGATTTTTTATATTTTGTGAATAGTGAAGTTCCACTATTTACAAAATATGAAGACCTAGCCCTACTTATTTCCCTTCAGTTTTTTAAATTGACTATGATAGATATGATAGATGAAAATAAATTACATATCGTTTTCTTATCCCTAAAACTTTATTTTAGCAAAAGTTAGCTGAAAATCTGTATTAACGGCTTAACAATGTGTATACATGGAGCTAGGTCCATAGATGTTGCCAAGAAGTTAATTTTAGTATTGTCCGAATATTTACTTTGATGAAGTAAGTAATCAACCCATGAGTGTTTGAATTAATTATGATGTTACGGATTTAGTGAAGTCAGTGATTTATTTCTATATCGCTGCGTCCACCAACCTCTAACGAAGGTCCAGAGCTCATCAAATAAATCAGGTCAGTGAAAATAAACAAATTTGATTGCATAAAAGTAGAAAACCATGTTTATTCACGAGGTCAAAATCATACTAAACAAAGAAATTGAAATGGAAAACTTCTTAGAACAAAACGGAACACTCGAATAACTTCTAATACGGCGCAGTATTCACAACATAAATTAAGATCACGATTTTATTTGTATGTTTAATGCAAGAAGTTCAACAGCATCACGGAACGCATTTTGGTACCCATTCTTGATAAAACTTAGAAAATTATATACAGGTTGGTGAGATGATGTGTGTTCTGATTCAAATTGAAAGCTGCTAGCAGAATATAACGGTTAGGAATAATCTATATCGGCCTAAGAGGACAGACCGACGACGGTATACTTTCTGGACCTGGAAAATATACTCCGTCGGAACGAGACTGGCAAACGGCAGTATAACTTCCTGGGACCCTGTTCAGCGTGAGACGTCGTACGAAGTAACCGATGTGCCGACCAATAGCGTGTTGAAACGAAAATTTGAACGATTTACATAGCCCGTTTTTGGATGACGTTTGTGCTTCTTGCTTTCTGACATGATATGACCTTGTACCAGTAAGACAATTTCCTGGCATTCCTCTACACAAATTGCGGTGTGATTGATTGACAAAATTTATACAATGAGGTTCAAAAGTATTTGCAGAGTTTTCGAAATTTACGTAAAACTTTTATTTATTGCTTTGCTGATGTTTAGGTTGTATTATTAAATTATGAAATGAATTTTTTTTTTGTAAAAAGAGTTTTTAAATTTCAATAGGTAAAGATGTTAAAAATAACAAAAAAAGTAATCCTGGAATATAAAAAATAATTTATTTTTGAATTTTAATCTTGATTTGTATTTCGTAAAGTAAGGGTAGGAATTGTGAAAATATTTTTTTAAATAATTTTATTTTTAACAAAAATAATAATGATCTTTAAAACATTATAACAATTTACGGAAGCAAAGAAATCAGAATTTTATCAATCAGCGCGTTCCCAGAAAACCCAAAAGATGAAATCAAATACTTGGAATTGAATTAATTGATAAATATTCCAAATGTTCTACATTATTTGCCAAAAAATAATGGAATCTATTAGAATAATTTACAAATAAACATATATTATTCGTAGATTACTAGATTTTTGAAATACAAATCAGTAGTAAGGTTAATAATTCTTATACTAACAATCTGAATCGGCAATGTTTTAAATACAGCTGGGCGGATATCAGTTAATTTTCAATATTATTTTCATGTGTTTTTAGGACCACCAGTATAGTGCCTACCCAAGTAAAAAACATGTCCGTACACTGTAGGATGTAGGAAAGGCTCAAAATGTAATTGCATCTGAAGCCTCTTAAGTGCTAAATCCGCCTCTGACTCGCCTTTTTGAAAATAAATTTGATAGTTTAAATCATTATGATACAAATAATAATTTAAATAACGAAATCTAACAAGATTATATAATTTCTTTTTGTCGATCATTACAGCAACAAGACATATGTGACTATGATGGTGAATGTGAATATATAAGTTAAATGTTAATTTCCAGTCCAAATTAATAGGTAGGCACCCACAAATAGCTACTTTAGTAAACAACGTCTATTCTACAACGAAAAATCGATGCGATTCAATCTTGTTACGACGTCAATAATGTAGATGGATGCTTTTCTCTTTAACATATTACCTCTTTTTTGTAAATTGAATATAAGTTCGAATCTCTCAATCGATTTCGTCTACTTTTTAGCTTCTTCGAGGTTTTTCGTTGTGCGAACATAAATTTCGTTACACTTTCATACATCCATCTAATAGAATGTATCCTCCAGAGTCTTTCTTAGGTTCCCTTTTTCAAGTAATAATTTTTATGAAAGTTGAAAAGCCACCGCTGAAATAAAATTTAGCAGAAGGCAGAGTCGAGGCATATAGTAAAAGCGAGTTTCTCAAGGAAGTAGGCAGGATTCTATTTCTGTGTAACTTCGCAGGTAGAGTAAAATCAATGGAACACTTAGTGAAAGGCAAAAGCTTATGATTTCGGTAAATGTAAAAAAGTTACGATGGACTTGCTTGGTTACTACCAAACGCTTGAATTTGTTTTCAGCTTAAAATAAGATGTTGAATTGATTAATTCATTGACCTGAGTCACGCGACGTGTTCACATAGAACATGGGTAGCAAATAATTCCGTCCCTGCGTAGTTTGGAGAAAACTTTTTCAAATAACAAATATTCTGAGGTAAGTTTTATACAATTTAACACTATTTGCAAAGCATACATGGCGTTGTACTACAAACGATACAAATTTGTTTGTTGTTAATGGAATACCTGCATATCATTATGTTTTTGGACGCATTTCTTCAATTCATGTCAACCTTGATTAATATTTTCCAGACCTGTCTGTCTTACTTTTTGAAATATAATTGAGATGATTTGAGATCTTTGCGAAATGCTGCTGTTTCTATAACGCCCGATATCATAAACTCCTTACACGTTACAGCAGTGGTTCACACTTTATTCGATTGAGTATTTATTGGAGCTTTTTGGCTATACATCGAAAAACTTTTATACCAACAATCGTCTACAAAATTAGATAGTCGTGTTGGCATGTCCGGTTTACGCTACATTAGTAAATTAAATATGAAACTAGGTAAATAAGTTTTCTTGTGAAAATGCATATAGAATTCAGCGACAAAATACTATCACCTTTTGTTTCTCTGAAGATATTCATTAAAAATAATCTATAAAATATAATTTATGTATACAACTTCAATGTTTATACGAAGAGAGTACCAACAACGCAGCAACGGATCCAATATTTTTTGTAATGTCCCCAAGGGCTCAGGAAGTTCATCAAGAAAGTTTTTTGCGTAAATTGAAGTATATTCTTATTATATTTTTTTCATTGCTGTACGATGCTTTAAATAAACCTATTCGTTTTATGCTGAACTCTAATAAACATTTGTCTGCATATTTTCGTTATTTGTTATGTATGCATGGCTTGTTAACTTGTTAGACAATGCACATGTATAAGAGAATAATGCTCCCTTCGAGCATAAAATGGAAATGTAACAAAAAAGACAAATTTGCATCGTTTGTAGCAGAAACTGATCATCCTATATACTTGAACAAAGTATTACGTTGTGCAGGAATATTTTTATTTGAAAACTCTTTAAATTGCTTAGGCAAGGATTTATCTTCTTTCCATGCACACGTTGTATGTTATTTAAAGTTTGTATTTTCCACTTGCTTAACTGATTATTGACGAACACCGATTTTTATTAAAATTGAAGTTAATTTATGAGTTTCATCACAAAAGCTAGTATTCTTAATCTTTAATTTCGATATTCTTTTGTGATTGCATTTCGCCGTAAACATCGTGTTTTGTCACGTTTTAAATTGAATTCTTTTAGAAAAGTAATTGATTTTCACGGCATTAAAATCAGAGAGAGTTGCATTTTCAGGATGTTCTTAAGTATTCTGACACAAATAAATTTGAAACGAGAACTAACGTGATATAGCGATATTCCAACACATAATGCTATATTTGCATGTTTCTTACTGGAAGTCGGCTTCATCTAACCACGTGACTTGAACTTCGAAGTAGAAGCAGAATTGTAACAATAAACACCTCGAAATTGGACATACAATTAAATACGTGTTACTTGGTTGATGATTTGGCTCAAAATCAGAAATTCAATTAGCGTCGCTTCACTTCTTTATTTAATCGCGATAGCGATTGTTTTTGACTACAGCAAATTTTGATAATCCTTCTTTTCCAAAAATACATTGATAACCAAACACAAACTTTAACTCTTATTTTTAGGAGCAGCATAATGTAAGCGATGCAGGGACGCAACTGAAGCACCGATTCTATGTTGTACTACGACATTTTATACCACAAACAACTGTACACATTTTAATTTTATTGAGAAATAAGACGACTGTCTAACGAACAATAATTAATTTACGACTTGGACTTTAGCTAA
Organism: Oryctes borbonicus; assembly: GCA_902654985.2. Classification (NCBI taxonomy): domain Eukaryota; kingdom Metazoa; phylum Arthropoda; class Insecta; order Coleoptera; family Scarabaeidae; genus Oryctes; species Oryctes borbonicus. The sequence continues at coordinate 690,035 of LR736872.1, forward strand.
TAGTTTAGTTCTATTGATTTAATACTCACGTGTAATACTTGGTCTCTTCAACAGCGCCTTTCTACTCTGATTAGTGATAACAGATATAGTATTACCTTTGGCATGCGCTTATTATTAACCTTTAAAGCGTTCATTAGTATAACGTTAACGTTTCGTGTTATATCTCTAAATGGATCTTGAAACGTCGAATGTGTAGTAACAACTTTATCAGTTATTTTCTTAATTAGCTTGTTTTAAATTTGGAGCCAAAATGGAAATATACTCGTTATATTCTTTCTTGGTTTTATATAGAAAATACTCTCATATTTAGCAACTATGAAATCTCAATTCTCTCCGCTGGATATCACTACGGGTATTTCTTATTCTCTTCAGTCAGTATAAACTTACATATTGTAAAATAAATAGTCACCACATGCTTACTAATTAAAAAAAAGTGATTACGGATTCAGCGTCTAAAAAGTGTCTTGTGGTGCTAACAAAGCACGGCGTCCATCAATCATTCTACATGTGGTTCAGAGTTCAATAGAAGAAACAAATGAAGGTAAGTATATACTATTAACCAATTTTATTTACGCGATTAAATCAGAATAAAATCCTTTAAATAATAAAATCAGCTCCTTCCGTTTCGAACTTTGTGTAAAATTTAAAGAACTATCTTATATATTTGCAATCCTCAAAGAGATGATTCGGACATTAATACTTCGCAAAAGTCAGCCCAAGCCCGCCTAATTGTTACAGGTTTCATTCAGCTTAGCAAAAATCGCATCAATGGGCTCCGCAACCTTGCAAAAGTCAGGTCAGGGCCGTTCAAGTGCGGCGTTTGGGAAACAGTTCCTTCTGCCTAGTTCGGGACCGCTGCCCTTTACTATGAAATTTGATGAATTTGGGTATATAAGCTAAATTTTGTGTGACGTACCGTTTCTTATTCGTGACGTTTCATATTCTTCCACATGACAAGTACATAATAAACTATTTATCTACTAAGATTCTAAACTTCACAATACATCATTTGTATGAAAATATTTCCTCATTTTGTTTTAGATGCGCTTTTGAAAGATAGCGTTTGTTAAATTCTAGTTCGTGGTAATTTTTGCTAGATTCATAGAATATTAAAGTTGCCTCAAGTTCATCGTAAGCCATCGTAAAAACAACAGCTGTGTAAAAGTAAAATAAGCATATTTTCTATTAAAAACTGCTAAGTTTAAATTTACCCTAAGGTCTTAATTGTAGTGAAGTTTAATAACGTAAAGAAATACAAAATAAGCGACAATAAGGGAACAATAGCAAAGAATGAAATGTGTGAAAACACAATGGTTTGATGACAATAAACAGCAAACGTAATTTAAACTTTTATATTTGATAAATTAGCAATTGTTGCGATTACGCTGCTTAACAACGAAATTCCTCAATGAACTTGATATCATAAGAGACAATTTGATGTTTTTTCTAGTCAACTTTATAGAAAAACAAGAACATACTGTCGTTTTTATTGTTATTATAGCTGTATGTCATAATACTTTTTCAGATAAAGGTTAGGTCATTTTTCTACCGTCCTTCCATAAGCGTAAAAAATACAGGGGATATTCTATTTATGACAAAAAAGTCATCACTTCCGGTGATATCGGAAACACATTGGAAGTGCCGATGGAATCTTAAATTATTTCATAAAAAGTAGAAATCGATCTGTTTTTTCTTTAATCCTGTTTATGTCGTTCCATAATTAATAAGGTGAGTACGTCAGAATGCACATTATCCTCGATATCTTTTTTTTAATTCTTAAATAATTGTACAAACCTTCGTTGCCTTCTTACGGAAATGATGATACAAAATGACACAGAACAACTAGACCATGCTAATAATACAACTATTGCAACGTTCTTTACAGGAACTTGCGCACATGAGCCATAAGCCACATAGCCAAAGCCCGGCATATTCTTTCTCTATAAATTATGCGAAAATTTTAATGATATTCACGCATTACGGCAAAGTGCGTTGATTATAGCTAAATAACCTTAACCAAAAGTGGTCGAATGGTTGGATTATAGAAAGTGGCGTTTTGTTTAGAAAAATTGCTCACAACTGCAATGTTGGTGTGCATGGATGATAGAATACACTGAAAGGCGAGAGCAAAGTCCAAGTGGCATGCGGAAAACTATCTACCTTTTGTCTCCTTAGTCAACGAGTGTTGTGGAATATCGAGTCATCATATCTCAATACATACTATCTACGACCATGTGATTTGTATAGGATTACGTAGTTGTGGCTCATTGTTAATAATAATAGTGGCAAAAGGAATGAAAATGCATAGTAAAGGAGAAAGAAACAAAAATGCTTGCATGCTGGACCGATGGTTCGCGGTGCTTAATTCCAAGTAATCCCTAGTAGACTCAGGTTTGAAATCTGTAGTGCGAACTTTCTTTAGAGGATTGAGAGTGACGTATGCTAGAAGGATAATGCAGAAAGATATACTTCGCATTTTTTTGCCGGAAACAACGTATCGTGCCTTCCAAGCCTCTGGAGATTGGTCGATCTTTCATTTACTCGAGCATATACCGGATATGGTCGGGCGACACCTTTTCTCCAGCATACACTCAAAAATTGTGTCACAAGTTTATGCGGTCTGGGACTAAATTTCCTTAAATACAGCTTGTGAACTAATACTCAATTTCAGACAGTGTAATAAAAACCTGATTATTACTCAGTGTAATATTAATTCGTTTCGTAAATTGCATTTCACTTTTCATTCTTTTAATATAATTTTGCTATATTGAATAAAGATAGCAACCTTTTCTAGTATATTCCTGAGTAGCGCATATTAACTTGCCAGTGTATTAAAGAGACCCTATTTTTACCATTTCGACTAACCAAACAGAAATATGCATAGAAATGTAGATGCAGCGTAAGGAAAATAAATTTCAATATTCTGAACTCAAGAGCTGCGGTACAATATGATTACAAATTTGTCTTCCTTCATCGAGGAGCTAATATACCTATGTACGCGTTTGCACAATAGGAAACGCGATACAAATCTGTTAAGCGTGCTTAATAGATCCAGGGGACTGAATATTTTATTTACAAGGCACGCGTATCAGGTTTACCACATACGCTTCGATAATTTACATCCTAGAACAGTATTCAGTAGGAGGTACACATTCATTAATGCCAATATTTACCTTACTAATGAGATCGCTAAGAAAATGTAGAGCAATAATTATTGAAGAGGATAGAATCTGACGGGAAGCCATATATATATTTTAGTTTGCATTATTTAGTTCATCATTTGTTCTGCTATAACGATACTGCAAGCATGTCTTATTCCATCTAAGGTAATTCCCTAATTAATAAAAACAACCACAATTCATTCCCGTGTTGGTTGCTTTGCCTTGCAATTTCGTGTCTTTTGCAGATTGAGTAGAAACCATATTTTGCTATAGCATAGAGAAATAACCTCATTTATTGTTTCGCTTAAACAGTTGTTATTAATTTCTTCTATGTATTTAGTGTGAAAAACTTTGCAAAGGAAGATGTATTTTTCATTCTGATTATAAGTTTTGACTAAAATGCAATAAAACAGTATGAACATCACAATTGTTTACCGATATCATGTGCATTGATTGATTTCTTGCTCCGCGCGGGCTGCGCTGAATGGCTGGCTGGCTGCTAGCTGTGTTTCTGTGTTGATCCATGTATTCTGTTGAACGTTGTAGCTCGAGTATAGTTGCGGTTAGGTTGACGATAGCTAGCGAACGAGACATCACGACGAGGTTGAGGTTCTGACCAACGATATTGTTAGCAACTACGAAGTAGCCACAAAAATGACAAAGTATGATACATTCTCCATGATCGTCAGGGAAATAAGATACCTCATTCATAAAAAAAAGGATGCAATCGAAACATACAGAAGAACACTGCATACAACACATAGAACGGCTGCCAACAGACTGCTCAAGGAGGTCAATGGAAAGTTTAGGGCTGATAGATGCTCTGATAAAATGCTCAAACCTTCGACGACATGGCAACTCCTTATGTAGGTACAGCGCAGCACGGTGCCGAAAATCTACGGCGACACTATAGAACCAATCCACTGCGCGGAACAAGAGAACGGCGTACTCTATGAGGGATAAGCTGCAGAAACACGCAGAATATTTGGCGGGCGTTTTCGCAAAACCCACGATGGATACAAGTTACCAAGATACGGAGAGGGAGAGGAAGAATGCGTGGACTCTTTGCGGACTTTGGAGGGAAGTTCTTTGCCCCCAAAAGCATTAGTGAGATTTTTAGCATAATCAAAATGAGGGCGAAAAGCAAAGCAGCTGGTGCTAACAGCATCATATGTACTATGCTGAAACATTTTCCACAGTCTACAATCTTCCAATTTGTATGCATAGTGAATACAATTTTGGTATTCTCCTAATTTCCCACGGATGGAAGTGCACAGACATTGTGGTCTTCTCGAAGGAAGAAAATACTGCCAGGCAGATCACGAACCACATCCCGATAAGCGATCCTCAGCCGTCTCCGTGATGAAATGGGGGAGATAGATGCAATACCTCAGAAACAGTTCGGTTTCAAATTTGCAAAGGTGGTCACCATGGCTAAAAACATATCGTACTTGGTTGAAAGACGCAGCGTTATAGATTTGCGCAAGATAATGCATATCTATACTTTAAGTATTGGGCCCGTCATAAGTTATAGGTGGTTAGTATGGTATATGGCAGCTAGTAATCATCTGAAGAAGCTGGAGGCATTGCAAAACAGAATACTGAGGAACATTGTGTTTGCACCGATATACATAAGCAATAACAAAACATGCATGAAAATCTCCAGGTCTCGCCACTTCGCAGGCATCTTAAAGACCTGGCGAGAAAGGCGCATAATAGAGCTAGAGACTCCAGCAATCCATTGGTGCAGGGTTGAACCCAGACATTAGCCTTCTCTATCGACGGCGCAGACTAGACGAATCGAAGAAGGTTTACAGAACCCCGAGGATCAGAGGGAACTCAATAATTGAATTGCCCCGTTCTGTTTCATTCATATTTATTATGTATTTATCGTACTTATAATTATATTTTGTTTCGAAGCAAATCATTCATATAACTATAGTCGCTATCATGCGGCAAAAGAGAGAACTGTATTAGTATATAGTAGGGAGTCACCTCTCAACAGTTACGCAAGACACACATAAAACCCATCAGTGCTCCGTAAAGATGTTATTTTGCATTCAAATACAAACTGAAAAATAAATGTGAATCTTCTTTTTCTACAATCAAGTGCAAATTTCCCAAACCACTGCTAGTCAAAATGAAGCTACCAACTACAAGAAAAAGTGAAGTATAGACACTCGTTTGTTCTAGAAGAAGATGAGGTATCTTAGTTAGAAGAATGAACAGATTTACATAGTTTCCATCTACGCTCCTCCGACTAGGGCGTTTAGTAACGAGGACCACTTCACACCAGCGGCACGCAACGATCCAGAGCAGAAGAGAAGGTTTCGGGCCATATTGGAGGAGATAGACGATATAGAGCATGGACCTCCGATCGTGCTCTCACCCAGAGAGGTCTTGCAAGTAATCAAGCGAATCCCGGGCAGAAAGGGCCCCGGTGAAGACGGTATAACAGGAGGGGCGTTGAAGAATCTACCCCTTAAGTTGTTGGATTACGAGTCAGATCACTACTGCCTTTAACAGGAATCAGACGACCGTCATGGTATCCCTCGACCTGGAGAAGGCATTTGGCAAGATCCGACATGAAGGACTATTCTTGAAGATGAAGGAGGCCAGCTTCCCACCAAGGCTGCTGAAGACCATCAGAGCTTTCCAAATCAAAGTCAGATTGACGGAGATCGAGTGGAGAGATCCACTATCTCGGAATGATCCTTGACGAAAGGCTGAATTTCGCGGAGCATCTCAGAAGAGCTCGAAACGGGGCACTAGGTGCAGTCGGTCAGTTGTATCCCATCTTCTCCAAGTCCCCCCTCAACCCTAAAACGGGCGTCATGTTGTACAAATCACACATAAGCCCGATCCTTACCTACGCCAGTCCCATTTGGGTCACGGCGGCACCCAACTACATTACCTCCCTTGCGAGGGTACAAAATCGCTGCTTGCGTTTCGTACTACACGTACCCACATGTGCCTCGCTGGCTACACTGACACACCTGAGCGAGACCATCCGAAGGACCCCTTCAGGAGCGAGGCACAAGACCACCTACGATTACCTTAGTAGGCTGACAAGTATCACCATCCATAACGAATACACCATACTAATGTAGTGTTCGTTGTAAAATTAATGCCATACTCCCATGGGTGTGATATAAAGCCTTTTTCCTTGTGGGAGGAGTCTATGGTGCGAGCTGTCTCGGTTATCGCTGATATTTGCATATTTTATGGCTGTTCTTAAATGAATTCCTCCTCAAATGAAATATACGCATATTTCTATGTATCTTAAGTGTCATTGTATATGTGGAAATGAGGCAAATATAATTAGCAAAATATATGTTTTTAATGAGTTAAGAAGTGTCTTTCAGATAATTTTAATATTGATTGATATCTCTTGTAACTTTTATTGTTACAGTTTTAGTATTTTTTGTTTAGAGTTTTAATTTATTTTATTGTTTATGGTATCTTGTTTTTGATTGTTACTTTTAAGAAGTTATGTTCTGAATTGTTGATTTATATTTTAGAATTGTTTTATTTTTTAGAATAAGCAAAACTTTGTTTTATTTACAATTATGAAATGAATTACAACCTATTGTTATATACAACATATATTCATTTCTGCAAAGAAAATGATTATTCCGACGCAATTAATGAATGAAAATTGAGATTAAAATTGCAACTCTGGTAGATTTCGACTCCACGGCTCCCTCTTGCCGCAAAGCCGTGTATAGGAACGAATTGCTCTTGTTTACTTAGATGTTACGGAATTACTTATTTATATGCGTTTGGAACTCTGGTTATCTTTAATCCCTTTTTATAGTAATCCCTATTCAATTTCTTACCTCCTTGTTTAATGTTGGATTGTATGCCAGGTGGTTGAAACTACAACACACTTTTCACTGCTTCGCTTTTCGCTTCTTTCACCCCGGTTCGGCTTTGTTCTTCTAAATTTCTTTTTAATGTCCTCTTTTCCGTATAAAATTCCTCCAAATGTTTTATTGATTAAGTTTTCATGCTTACCTACGTCAAAAAGAACAAGTTAACTTGCTTGTCTATTTAACAAAAGTCTTTTTTTTATTCGAATAGCATTTTTAACAATTTTGAAAAAAATTTCGTTATTCCGGGTAAAAGTCATAATAATTTGCCCCGCGGTGATGAAGTATTACATTTCAAATTGACTTTGTTGAATTGATATGGTAACCAACATTTTCAATTTTGATTCCAATGTAATATGTCTGAGTAGTATTACTGTCTTCAATTAACAGTACAGGTGATAATTTTAAAAGAAATGGGAATATAGTTACAATTTTCTCGATTAAACTTTTGTTTCAAGCTTCACCTATTCTTTACCAAAAATAATTATAGGAAAACTCGAGAGAAGAGGTCTCCAACACTGCTTCTCTTCGTAACTTTAATAAACAAACATGGCTGATTCTCACAGCTCTATTTCGATGTGTAAATGAATATTACAAAGACTACAACAATATTTTTACCTGAAAATAGGATTATGTAATTTGTAACACTAGACTTATGCAGTTTTCATTTTATAGTCTTTAGAATTAGGTAAGGGAATAAACTTCAATTAGATCACAAAATAAGAAGCTTCACAGAAAGCATTATAATAGATTGCATTCCAAATTCAATCGAGGACCATCATATAAGTTTGATCGATCAGATGTCAAATTTAATAAAGTGTCACTTCCGGTGATACCTGAAATGGATTTGAGCTACCAATAACGCCAAGTGTTATTTCACAAAAAAAAAGAAATTGATCTATTTTTTTCTTCTAGAAACGCTAGCTTCTGTCGTTCTGTACGTTAGGACTTCACTGTACTACGTAGGAGGGAAACCTAACTTTTTTTTATTTGTTATAAGGGGAACACTTTTATATTTATACATACGTATCGCATTTCATTTCGAGAAGTATTAAGCTAACTAACGATAAAATAAAGTTTTTTTTTTTTATTAGAGTACGGTATGTACTCGAAATTGTACAGTATATAAGCTGAGTTTTTCTATGAACTATTTTTTATAAAGTTGAAGCAATTATAGATTAAAAAATCAGTACGTGTTGTGTTTTGCTATCTCTTCAATGTATAACAGGCGTATTGTACTCTTTTGAAATTAACACACGGTAGTCGCTTCAGTAAAGGTCGGCTGGCAAAATTCAGATAGAGTTGATGTTTGTTTTCCAATTAGAAGGAATACAGGCGTATGCCATTGTGTCTGAATACAATTGAAAGTCGGCACATTGGTTGCACGGGTTGCTAGTATCTGGAATCATAATTACCGCACAATAGCAAGAAGCAATTATGCTGTGTTGCCCATAGAATACTGCGCTTATCTTACCTTATGTGAAAAAATATAATTGTACACAGTCGCGGTTACGAAAACATTTCTTACAGGCAGAAATTATTTATTCAATGATGTAGGTTTTTTCAGAAAGTACCAAACATGGTTATATATTGCTTTCTACGGAACTATAAAAAAGCGTGTAGGACGTTTTGTCGTCGCCGACATTGTCTATGGACATTTCGCTTAGTGAGCATTAATTGTAAAAAGTTTGTGGTTTCTTAGTATATAAGATCTAATTCATTCTCAACAGAAGCAGCTTCTTTTGTAACAAGTTATAATTAGGGATGGGAGTTAATAGAAATACTAAAAACCTGTGGGGATATTACGACACTGTTCATGAAATTGCCGAATTCGTTCGAGAGATTTGATAAATACTGCTTTAATCTGTGCTATTAGTTTATTTGCACCTGGATAGCAGTGGCAAATAGTTCTGGCTAATAAAGATGTAAGGCAATTTACATGTGAAAGTAGTTTTAGGCAAGCGACCAGCACGAAGCATAGCTGATCCAGTATCATAAAGACTAATACATTAACTCGTTTCAACGGATTTCCCAGTACACGATTGAAATTTTGTACTGGTTATTAAATATAGAAATGATGATGCGGTTGGTTTTAATATTTGAACTAAAATATGTACCACTGACCGCTTCTTTGACCTTGCTGATTCTGCTATGGTCAGTTATAAGCAGACTGCGGATCGACGACGACCTATATTGCCGACGATACATTCGTCCAACCGCGGCGTGGACATGCGTTAGAAAAAGCGGTACACGGTCAGACGATACTACTCCTGCATGTTCGTCTGACTAGAGACGCTCAACCAAATGTAAAATATCAGAGGCGTAGATGCATCGAAGGGAAAGTATACTTTAATTCGCAATATTTCAAAAACATTAAATATATTCTAAATTTGTTGCTGTCAAATGTGTTGGCTTACTTGTTAGAACATCTTTAAATATAGAAAAGCTTCTTTGCACATCGTAACTTATGAGAGAAGCCTAGTGAAAATGGGACCTATAAGCGTTTACAAACGATATCGTCACTTTCGTTGCACAATAGTTGACAAAGCCGAGTTGTGGGTGAAAATTGCATCGATTTTTTTACATATACAAGTACTAAAATCATCAGAAATATTTCTTTATTTGTTTATTATAACATGTGATGTTTCAATTCCATTTTTTAGTTGCATTGTTTGTGATTCAAAGCAATTTATTTCTTGAGGTATACCACGAAAATGTCTATTAATAATCTGCAAATTAGTTTGTGAAAATGGTTCCTGTGACCGTGCATTTTTCATTTGCTGTTTGCGCTATTGACATGTTTTTCTCTAAATTACTCAAGGAAAGAGTGGATACGATATGTATACGTGCAATCGATAATAAAGTTGATATTACTTCCGTTGACACTAGAAATGTAACCGCACCTTCGACAACACCAAAAATTAGTATGTAAAAATATAAATATCTACGTTTCTTCTAAAAACGCCCACTTTTGCCGTTTGTAAGTTAGAGGAAGAGGGGAATTGATATCACGATTGTAAAAATAAGAAAATAGACTGAATGTTTTATTATTGTTCTGCTTATGTGTTTTCCAAATGTTTACTGTAGATCTCAAGTACCAAGAATAAAGGCGTTATCGAACAATCTCGCACTATTGCTTCACCCTTAAAAACATCCTATGGCACGAATTAATGAGCATTATTGATGGCGAATACGTACAATGCGTACACTTCAGTATTTGCTACAAAGTTTGCACGACAAAACAGTTACTCCTTAGGTCTTGCATGTCTAGTTACTGTTTCTGTCTTTAATTACATACCTGGTTTTGATCCTTGTCTAGGTAATCTGTAGAAGCAGCATGCAATCTGCTTATTAACTTGAAGAACACTTATTTCATGCACATCCTTACGATATTCGCAAATATTACACCTGCATAGAATGTATGCGATGGCACTAATGACGCTGGTATCTATATACAAAATACACAGTATGCTGAAACGCAAATATTATTCGTAGAGTTTTCAACAGTCTGCGGATATATTTTCTGTCAACTAGATTCCATAGGATAGTAATGGAAATCGTGGTGGAATTTGATATATGTTATTTCAATTTTCTTAAATGGAACACGATCTATACGTTTTTCTAAACCTGGTGGAGAAAGTCGTCTGAATACTTTTAGAAACATTTTCCTAGATAAATAAGTTTCTTAATTTACCGCATCGAAATATCAAAAACCTTCATTTCTATAAAGGCATTTATTAAAAATGAAGTACAGAGAAACCATACCAACATCTACCCAAACCGACAAGCATTCTTCTGTATACAAATTTCATGTTATTCTTAGATTTTTGTTGAACATTCGCTAATATTGTGGCTGTGGTATCTCATATAATGGCCAAAAGTTATGCGTTGTGAAAATGGCCGGAAATGCACGATGCGTTGACCGGATCGACCATGGACTCAGTTTGATTGACTACTATTCACCATAAACTTACACCGATCAATCACATGCAATTATAAGTGTCAAATACGTAGATATTCCATATTCTTTGTTAACACTTACTTATTACACTGATCTTAACATTCTTAACAACAACCTGTCACATATATGCTTATCTCTCTCTCTGTCTCGTTCCTCACCATTGCCAACCTGACCCTAATCACAAACTACCAACTTACTACACATCCCCTCTTTTTCCACATTAAGCGTTTTTAATTTAATATATAGTGCTTAAACCTTTTTGGTTTTCTTATTATTCTCTTCATCTGAACTTGTGTCTGATCTTGCCGGTTGTCATCTATCTGGTGGTGGTCATTTATTGGGTGATTTTCATTCTATAGATAGTTATCATTAACATTGTTTCCTTCAATTCCATCTCGCGATGGTCTCAAGTGATAACTATTTCTTCTCAGAATCGTTTAGTACTAACTATGATTTAGACACATCTAATTTTTCTATAATTCTTCCTGGAGTCCACTTCTTTATGTCAAAATTCCATACTAACACCTTCTCTCCCTCTTTAAATTCTTTTCGTTGTTTTGTTGCTTTACTATAATTGATTCGTGCTTTGTTTGTTTTTCTATAAGCAGCTCTCTAGCATCTGTTGTTACATTGGATTTAAAAAATTCTGCTGCACTTGGCACTATACTAAGATCACGACTCATTAAAATTTCAGCAGGTGTGTAATTCCATAGGTTGTTGAATTTTTATAGTTTAATAATCCTAAGTAAATATCTGTTTTGTCTTCTTCAGATTTCTTAAAAATTGATTTTACTATTGTTACTGCTCATTCGGCTAAGCCATTAGATTTAGAATATCTTGGACTGGAAGGAATTAAGTCTATTGTCCACAAACTTCTGAAATTTTGCGCTATTAAAAGGCATGTTTTCTACAACGATTATTTTAGAGGTACCGTGTATTGAGAAAATTTTCTTAAATTTTATAATGACATCTGCAGCTGTTGTATTTTTTAGGTGTTTGATTTCTATCATTTTCGATAAATAATCTTCAATTAAATAAATTAATATTAAATAATAAAATAAATAATCTTGTTCATTATAATGCAAAATATCTTAATAAACTACTATCGTCAGAAATTGTAAATTTGGAATTTCATGAGATATCATTGGTTGTTTAACATTTGCTGGTTAATATTTTTGACAAACTTTACAGTTTACTACTATTGAGTCTATGTCTTTAAACATTCCGAGCCAGCATACTACTGATCTAGCTTCCTTTTGACGTTTATTAATAGCCAAATGTGCCGTATGTATGGTATTTAGTTATCTTTATCTTAATGGTTTTGGTGTTACAAAATTGACATTCTTATAAATAACGTTATTTTGTACTTGAATTTCATTCTTTATTTTATACATAACTTGTAATTCAACATAAAGAATATTTTTGTTTGTTTAGGCTAGCCGTTTGCAGCATTTTGAATTAGGTTGTAATTTGGCTGTAGAGATTGGCAGATTTGTTTCTATTCCATGTATAGTTTCCCGCAGGGATGGATTGTCCGCCGAATCTTCAGTCATAAAATTTCTTGATAATTAATCTGCAATATAGAGTTGGGGCCCTGGTCTAAATTATATTTGAGCAGTTTTAATACCATTTCAATAGGTGCCCATTTGATTTGACCATCAGCTAAAGATATTGAATAAAATGAAATTGGTCTCACTTACACCTAATTTTGAACTATCAGTTTGTAAGGTTAACGTACTTTTGTTATCAATCATTTTTAAGGTCGGTGCACAGCTTAATCTGTAGTAGAAATGTCTTTCGGTGATGTCGTGTAGTTAATATTTAACTTGACGTAATTTTCTCCAGTATAAGATCGTACAAATCTCGATTCGATGTCGGGTGAAACATACAGCACTACATTTAAGGTAGGCAATTGTAAATTCTTTGGAATAATGCTATCGCTTGATTCAAAAATAGTATGCACAAATATAGAGAATTGTGTTCGGTGTATATCACAATATCATCTGTGTACTGAATAATCTGTACGTTAGGTAATGCTAAATTCCTAATGTAGATATTGAAAAGGAATGGATTTAGAACAGCTCCTTGTGCCAATCCTGTAGATGTTACTCTCGGTCCAATGAAACTGATTGTAGAGAATCTTACTTAACTTCACTATATTTCTAGCAATTGCTGGTGGAATGTTTAGCTCTATTAAGCTTGTCTTTAATATGTGCAAATTTACACTATTATAAGCGTCCTTATTTTTGGAGAAACATTCCTGTATATCCATCAGTAAATTAGATAACGCGTGGATAGTGCTATATCCTCGCGAGATTGGTTTCAAATCATACACGGTATCAACTTGTCTACCCTTTTTAACAATGGGAACGCAATTTAATATATACAATACTCGATTTAAGGTCGTGAACTTCTTCTCCATCGATATATATATCTTGTTGAACATGTCTAGTAATACTTTTTTGCTAAAAACGGGCAAATGTTTTAACATGGGCAACAGGCAACACACCACTTTCTGTCTTGACCTTTACCTTGAAGCACATTACAGAATTAATTTTCTCCAGTATAAGATCGTACAAATCTCGAGAACATACATCTACCTTCACAGTTTCAAAACCTTCTTCTAAGAGTTCTGAGTACTTTGAAAGATTTAACAATGAAAAGTAGACGTATGATACAACCAATATGACTTAATGAGTTTAAAAATACCATTGGCAATGCTTGGGGACTTCTTCTGCGCTCATCATGTCGTACAGAGACTTCAATTTAGTTTTTTATTAAACTTAATTTTTTTCTCAATCATTTTTTTAATTCAACCCCACGAAAACAATATATACATCCCAAATAAACCAAATCTGCCAAAAAATTTTACTGTTGCCATCAAAAACATTTTTATCATAAGATGCTTTTAACAATTTAAAGTACAGATTAAACTGAGTGTAGGCTTTCACGACCGTAATCCATAGTAGAAATGTATTTCGGTGATGTTGTGTAGTTAATATTTAACTTGACGTTTCGCTGACTATCCTGTCAGCTTCTTCAGAAGATTTCTAAAGACTGCTGTTGTTGTCTTTTGCTGCTCGTTATATATCCTATTTTTGTTCCGCTTTGCTGATCCATAACCGTTCTGCTTTGCTGATCCATAACCGTTCTGCTTTGCTGATCCATAACCGTTCCGTTCCGCTGAATCGCGTCGTTCGTTGTATGACGACTCCGTAGTGCTAACCTCCACGTGTTGCTGATCTTGTATCCATCTTCGCGATTGAAGTTGTCGGTGTTCTTCATTATTTCTATGGATTCGCGTATTATCCTCGGGTAGTAGTGGCTGGTCCTGGCTAATACCTTGACGTCGCTGTAGCTTATGCGGTGGTCTCCTTGTTGGTGCAGGTGTTCTGCTACTGCAGATTTTTCAATATGCCTAAGGCGTGCGTCTCTCTCGTGCTCTTTCACTCTGCACTGAATACTCCGTCCTGTTTGACCGATGTAGCTTTTTCCACATTGGCATTTCAGTTCGTATATGCCTTTTGCTCGTAGTTTTGGTAACACGTCCTTATTTGGAGGGAGTAGCTGGTCGATTTTGGTCACCGTGTTGAAACGTGTGGCGATGTTTTTCTCCGATAGGGTCTTTTTTAGCCTGTCGGTGACTCCGGCTATGTATGGAAGGTACGCGTATCCTGCTGGTTGTTGTTGGTCTTCGTCTTTTCTCTGCTCTCGTGGCTTCCTTATATCTTTTGTACTGTAGCCGTTTTTCTGCAGGGCGTTTTTGACGTGTTATATTTCGTTATTCCTGTGATGTTTGTCGCTGATTTTTTCCGCTCTTCTTAATAAAGTGTTGATGAGGGATCTTTTCTGTTGAGGATGGTGGTGAGATGTTGCATATAGGTACCCGTTTGTGTAGGTCTTCTTGCGGTATACACTGTGGCCTAGTTTACTGCTGTCATTGCGTCCACTAGGACATCTAGAAATGGTAAGGTGCCGTCTTCTTCGATTTCCATGGTGAAGTTAATGTTTGCGTGTTGTCTGTTGATGTGTTGCAGGAATTCCTCTAGAGTTTTTGGTTCGTGTGGCCATATGACAAAAGTGTCATCTACATATCTGTACCAGCATTTAGGTTTCATCCTGCTGGATTCGATGGTTTCTTGTTCGAACGCTTCCAGAAAGATGTTGGCGATTACAGGTAACAAAGGAGATCACATTGCTGATGTCTAGTTCTAGAACTAGACATCTGTAAGACCGTCATCAACCTGTCAACGTTGCAACTATCACAAGAACAAATAAGAGTGCTAGCCAAAGGACTAAACTTTGCGGTCGCACCAACCAGAATACCTAAAGAAGAAATCATCACTCAAGTGGAATGTGCTATCCGAAGACTGCCAGCCGAAGAAGCAGAAGAAATACGACATAAAACCTGCCGCATCCTCCAGAAAGCTAAACCACCAGCAAGGAATATCTCCAAGGACGAGAAGATAGCACTTGAGGATATACGCCGCAATGAAAACCTAATCGTAGTACGAGCTGATAAAGGCAACGCAACAGTAGTATGGATCGCACAGATTACAACATGAAGTTACAAATACTGCTGGACCCGGATCACTACAAGAAACAAAACAGAGACCCGACCACGAAGGTAGAAAAACAAAGCAGAAACGCTATTAAGGACTCATCAATCCCAAAGGAAGAACAAAGAAGGCTATTACCATCAGAAAGCCGACCACCAAGACTGTACTTACTACCAAAGATACACAAACCTGGCAACCCTCTCAGACCGATCGTCAGTACATGTGGCTCACCTACCTACGAATTAGCCAAATATGTCGTAAAACAACTAGCACAATACTCCGGGAACACCAAAAGCTTTGTGAAGAACTCCGAACATTTCATCGAGATACTACAACAACACGAATTAACAAAAGAAGATTTATTGGTATCTTTCGACGTCGAATCACTCTTCACCAATGTACCAGTGGAAGAAACACTAGAGATCATCAGGCAACAACTAATACCAAAAGGATTACAACCGGATCTGATTAATTTGGCGAGACTCTGCCTTACTTTGACCTACTTCCTGTGGAATGGAGAATTCTACGAACAAGCGAGTGGCGCTGCAATGGGATCTCTTTTGTCGCCTGTAATCGCCAACATCTTTATGGAAGCGTTCGAACAAGAAGCCATCGAATCCAGCAGGATGAAACCTAAATGCTGGTACAGATATGTAGATGACACTTTTGTCATATGGCCACACGAACCAAAAACTCTAGAGGAATTCCTGCAACACATCAACAGACAACACGCAAACATTAACTTCACCATGGAAATCGAAGAAGACGGCACCTTACCATTTCTAGATGTCCTAGTGGACGCAATGACAGCAGTAAACTAGGCCACAGTGTATACCGCAAGAAGACCTACACAAACGGGTACCTATATGCAACATCTCACCACCATCCTCAACAGAAAAGATCCCTCATCAACACTTTATTAAGAAGAGCGGAAAAAATCAGCGACAAACATCACAGGAATAACGAAATATAACACGTCAAAAACGCCCTGCAGAAAAACGGCTACAGTACAAAAGATATAAGGAAGCCACGAGAGCAGAGAAAAGACGAAGACCAACAACAACCAGCAGGATACGCGTACCTTCCATACATAGCCGGAGTCACCGACAGGCTAAAAAAGACCCTATCGGAGAAAAACATCGCCACACGTTTCAACACGGTGACCAAAATCGACCAGCTACTCCCTCCAAATAAGGACGTGTTACCAAAACTACGAGCAAAAGGCATATACGAACTGAAATGCCAATGTGGAAAAAGCTACATCGGTCAAACAGGACGGAGTATTCAGTGCAGAGTGAAAGAGCACGAGAGAGACGCACGCCTTAGGCATATTGAAAAATCTGCAGTAGCAGAACACCTGCACCAACAAGGAGACCACCGCATAAGCTACAGCGACGTCAAGGTATTAGCCAGGACCAGCCACTACTACCCGAGGATAATACGCGAATCCATAGAAATAATGAAGAACACCGACAACTTCAATCGCGAAGATGGATACAAGATCAGCAACACGTGGAGGTTAGCACTACGGAGTCGTCATACAACGAACGACGCGATTCAGCGGAACGGAACGGTTATGGATCAGCAAAGCAGAACGGTTATGGATCAGCAAAGCAGAACGGTTATGGATCAGCAAAGCGGAACAAAAATAGGATATATAACGAGCAGCAAAAGACAACAACAGCAGTCTTTAGAAATCTTCTGAAGAAGCTGACAGGATAGTCAGCGAAACGTCAAGTTAAATATTAACTACACAACATCACCGAAATACATTTCTACTATGGATTACGGTCGTGAAAGCCTACACTCAGTTTAATCTGTACTTTAAATTGTTAAAAGCATCTTATGATAAAAATGTTTTTGATGGCAACAGTAAAATTTTTTGGCAGATTTGGTTTATTTGGGATGTATATATTGTTTTCGTGGGGTTGAATTAAAAAAATGATTGAGAAAAAAATTAAGTTTAATAAAAAACTAAATTGAAGTCTCTGTACGACATGATGAGCGCAGAAGAAGTCTCCAAGCATTGCCAATGGTATTTTTAAACTCATTAAGTCATATTGGTTGTATCATACGTCTACTTTTCATTGTTAAATCTTTCAAAGTACTCAGAACTCTTAGAAGAAGGTTTTGAAACTGTGAAGGTAGATGTATGTTCTCGAGATTTGTACGATCTTATACTGGAGAAAATTAATTCTGTAATGTGCTTCAAGGTAAAGGTCAAGACAGAAAGTGGTGTGTTGCCTGTTGCCCATGTTAAAACATTTGCCCGTTTTTAGCAAAAAAGTATTACTAGACATGTTCAACAAGATATATATATCGATGGAGAAGAAGTTCACGACCTTAAATCGAGTATTGTATATATTAAATTGCGTTCCCATTGTTAAAAAGGGTAGACAAGTTGATACCGTGTATGATTTGAAACCAATCTCGCGAGGATATAGCACTATCCACGCGTTATCTAATTTACTGATGGATATACAGGAATGTTTCTCCAAAAATAAGGACGCTTATAATAGTGTAAATTTGCACATATTAAAGACAAGCTTAATAGAGCTAAACATTCCACCAGCAATTGCTAGAAATATAGTGAAGTTAAGTAAGATTCTCTACAATCAGTTTCATTGGACCGAGAGTAACATCTACAGGATTGGCACAAGGAGCTGTTCTAAATCCATTCCTTTTCAATATCTACATTAGGAATTTAGCATTACCTAACGTACAGATTATTCAGTACACAGATGATATTGTGATATACACCGAACACAATTCTCTATATTTGTGCATACTATTTTTGAATCAAGCGATAGCATTATTCCAAAGAATTTACAATTGCCTACCTTAAATGTAGTGCTGTATGTTTCACCCGACATCGAATCCGTTAACATGTTCAAATTAAATTGGTTAACGAAGTATTTATGGTCACCAACGCCGTTAAGTACTTAGGAATGTAGCGAGATTGCAACTAATAACGTATCGTTTGTAGCAGAACTACACACTTCCACACTAGTTTATAGAGCCACGGTGAGTTTTTTGCTAGATTATGGCTGTTTCCTTTATGGTTCAGCATGTGAATCTCTTCTGAAAAAATTAGATGTCAAGAACAAAACTATTCCACTATGATAGACGCCATATGTGTTAAAATCAGTGAAATGCCACTTGCTTTCCGGCGCAAACTTTTATGCGATAAGGTAATGAATCGTAGATCATCTCTAAATGCTGTAGATTAAATGTGCATAATCTAAGCTATAAGTATGGGACTAAGAGGATGTTGCCTCCTCTGATTGTATCATCAGAGACACATCCCCCATGATAATAAAATCTTTAAATCCTAAGATCTATTTGTATACACACTACCCTTCAATTCCTTACATCTAAGCCCGTGATACTTTTCCAAGTTTTCAGAAGATATTCATTTGAACAAATTAGTGTACTATGAAAATACTAAACAATTCCTACTAGACACTCATATATAGACAAACGGGGCGAAATGTAACGTAGGGGTTGGATGTGCATTATTGATCCCAAAAGTACAATACAGCGGAGGATATGCGCTTCCGAAAGAAGCCAGTGTTTTTTCTGCAGAGGCAACAGCAATTAAAAAGGCGATGGGAAGCCATACTTCAAATGAATAATGCCATCTTCTTTGATTAAAAAAATGGTCATAAGAGTTTCCATCATCCTCACTTATAAGAGAAATGCTATTGTTAGACTGAAACAACGTGGCAAGACTGTAACTTATATTTGGATAAAAGATCATTCTAGCGTTTCATTTAGTGAGGTGGTAGATAGACTATCTAAATCAGCATGCAGTGACGAGGACACTTTAGAAGGCATATTACTACCACATTCAGATTTTTCAGTTGAATTTAAATGCAATTCGCGTAAAGATTGGCAAAACCATTATACTGATATGTATAAGAGTAACCTTACTAACTATTATATGCTCTTCCCCAACATTGAAAAGTACCGGTGGTAAAACAAATTTACTGTTAAAAGAAGTATGATGTCACAAATTCTTAGATAATCCTTTAATCATGGAAAATTTCCTGCTCACCTGCATAAAATCCACATTTTAAATAGTGACAAATGCATCTTTTGTGAATCCGGATGCGGGGATATCAATCATATAATTTTGGGATGCTGAAATCATACAGAAAAAGATAATCAATTTGTTAAAGACTTGTTTTGCAACAACACTTTGGTTCCAATTAATATGAATTCTCTATTTGCCTTACAAAGAGAAGATGTGAACAGTATTATTTACAAGCATATGTTCAATTTACGTTTTATTATTTAGTTAAGCTCATTATGTGATCTGTCCTTTATGGGTTTATCCTTTTCTACCGATGGCCTACTTTTGTGTGTTTATTTTATTATCACCCGATTGGCTCCTGGTGTGAAGCGTGTCTCATGTTAGCTCTGGTGTCCGTTCGGGTTGTTAGGTATTCTATTGTGTATATATGCATATTTACAAATATTTATATATTTGGCTGTTGTTTGTAAGTGGTCAATAGCATACCACCAAGGCCAGCAACAATAACAATATAAATTCCTAAGTCTTTTAAGTTTTGGAATTTCTTCTTGTATACTTTCTAAATGACCCAAGAGAAAAAATCTAGTGGGTTTAAATAGGGTAACCTAGTAGCCCATTCAATAAACGACCCCAACGACCGGGAAAAATTGCATCTATGTACTGTCGACTATTAATTGCATAATGCGGTGGAGCCCCATGTTGTTGAAACCATAGGTCATGGTTGATTACCGTAAGGAAAACAAATTCATAATGTCCAGTACGTAATATGTTTAAGTAACCGTCCCTTGTTAAGGTATTCTTTAAGAAGTATGGACCTATGATTCGTTGCCCAACAATACTTGCCCACTCAATAGCTTTTTGGGGATGCTGTGTATGATTTCCCAAAAGATTTTACCGTTGCCATTAAAAAAACATATATTTTTGGAAGAAGTCATTTGTGATTATATCATGGTGGCAAAATGGTGTAAAACAAACGAAGCACTGACAAAAATACTAACTATAACAACCTTTATTTCATTCTTTTCTATAATTTTATGACATAATACAATACTATAGGTTTAATGTATATCGGCCTATAAACAACCTTTGAAAAACTACAGCTGCGCTGTTTGCGCGTTTGAATAGAGAACATCACTCAAAGAAGAATCGCAAATAGTGGAAAATAATAGAAAGTAACTTGTCAAACAAATTTTGTTCAAACGTTTTCTTTTTTCTAAAAAATGATATATAATTATCCCACCAAACATTTTCTTAGATTCTTGTTTTTAAGATTTAGGAATAGATACTACATATCCAGAAAGGCATTTAATGAATGCAATTGCAATTAAATTTCTTTTTTAATTTACGTGGGTTCGAACCTCTCAAGAGAAACACAAAATATGCGTACTTATGTTACTTCATGATACCAAATTCTAAATCCACATCAAGTTATGTGTGCAAACAAGATTTGAGTAAATTATATTCACATCCTCTCATAAAAGTCTAAAAATAGAATAGGTTATAAATTATTTGTGGGTGGTGTTTGAGTACCTAAATATACGGGGCTTAGCAATAGAACAGTGAACACAATTGATCTATTAAGAAACGATTGCGTGTTACAATGGAGGCTCTAATCATGAGCGCAGTTTTATAGATACGATCAAGTTTTACGATTATTGGCACTTACACAGAAATCTTTCCAAGCGAACGTATTAAAGTAATGGATATATTTACTTATAGTAAGTATAAATAAAATCTTATGTAGCTATTGCTATTATTAAAAGGCGAATAAGCAGTCGCCTTAACGTTTCGCCAAGTCGAATAAAAAAATAAAGTTCGAGAATTCCCTTCCAGGTCTATGGCCAGCAATTTGCTTCACGTTTTCTGACAGGTATTATCGTGCGAACGCAATAAGTTGGTGGAGGTAAAAAACTCCTGTTCGAGAACTTCGAAATTTCTATGAGAGTGACGGTAGGAAAAGACAGAAAATCAATCCAAGTTAAGTGGATAAAATTTTCTACTCTTAGGAACGTAGAATTGTTAAATGGCAGGCGTTGCGGTAGAAAATCAAGTAAGAATTTTATTCGAGTACGTCTATAGAACTTACCTCAGCTTTTAATTTGTTGTTCGCTAGTTCCAAAAATATGTATGTACAATATATAGGTATCACGTCGGTAATTATCCCTATTAAGATTTAAAAAAGTGCTAACGCAAGTGGAGCTAAGTCACTCAAAATAAATATTTCTGTCGTCTTCGATTATAACGGAAGTCGTTACTAACTTACTTATTTTAAATAGAAAGTCTTACAGGCATATCCAGAATAATTTTTTTCAATAAAATCTAACAAAAGTGAAGCAAAAATATCTGAATAAAATATATTTGAAAAAGTTCGGCTAAGGAGATGCTTATTAATCGAACACATCAGAAAATACCTAGAATAACCAAAAAAATATAATGCTAAAATAGTTTCCTCATGGTATTGATGGAATTAATTCATGGCAAACGCAACTCAAGGAGAGAAAAAAATACGCTACCCACGGACATGTTTCTGTCTACCCAGTATCATCAGTGTGGTTCCGAGAGTATTTTAACTCTACAGCGTGTCGTTGCTTCACAGTTAATGCTACAATATTTCAAAACGACAAAGACATTTCTTAGCACCCTCTAGTACCAAAGAAACGCATGCCGCCTGCCGTTTAGGAAGCAACGACATAAACCGGGTACCCCAGATCATCTCTCGAGCAGCTCACTGACTGCGTAACCACGAGATGGCGGTGCAAGTAGCGCTTTGGGAAACCGCACATGTGAACATTCCGACAGACTTGCATGATCTATATAACAGAACACATGAAAGGCAACATCGGCACAGGGTAGAGTTAAAAAATACTCTCGGAACAACGCCGATGACGCCGGGTAGGCAGAAACATGTCCGTTGGTAGTGTATTTTTTTCTCTCCTTGTTGTTGCGTTTGCCGTGAATAATTCCATCAATACCATGAGGAAGCTATTTTAGCATTATATTTTCTTGGTTATGTTATTAACGATAAGTTAAATAAAAACACAGGTCCAAGTACTCCGGGTGTAGTTTGAATTATTTCGCAAGCAGCTAAAATTGTTGGTAAATCCCTAAACTTTTCTTTGTATACTAGTTAATACTACTTTTTAATTTTTGTATTATACTGATTATATATATGAGGAATCTGTTGGGTGAACGCACCTAACGGCTGTATCTGCGCCCATTATAGTAGAATAGTTGAATATACATAACGTCATTTGAGCAACGGTTGGTATTGTGACATTATGAATATTGGATCAGTGATTGTTATAAACAAGATTACGAGAATTGTGTGTGTTTTATTACGATACGATACAAACCTCTCCGCCGATCCGACTACCTGAACATTCAACGTTCAACCTTAGAGTTGATTGAGAAACACCTACCTCCTGTGCAATTGCACGTGTAAAAATGGCGTAAACTGATGCATCAGAGAATTTTTACTCGCTAAATGTTTCTGCAATTTTATTGAATTTATTCCTTTCATCATGAACGCAGTGTATAAACAAAGTGTGTGCGATGAAAAAGTTCTGCTTATCATTGTGCAATAATAAGTGAAAATCGCGCGATTCGTGACGGTTTCGAGCAGTATTCACTAGCAGTCTACCTTTAGGTACCAATATGATAGCCCACAGTAGTTTTTTACGAGGAGAAACCTCACTAAGGACAGCTTTAGCCGTCAAGGATTTCTGTCAGCCATGTGGGTTACGGTTGAACAAACCGAGGACAGCACTAGTCATAAATAGAGTTCGCCAGTTTCTGTGCGCTTCATGAAATTAGCAGAGACTAGACAGACTCGTGTTTATTCGTCTCACGAGAATGTGTTCGTGTTGCCTGCTGGTTTCCCCGAAAGTCGACAAAACACGAGTGTGTCTAGTCTCTGCTAATTACATGAAGCGTACGGAAAGTGTCGAACTTTAGTCAAAAGCAGAGCAAGAGGGAAGAGAAAACGTCAAGAAATGTAAGGAAAAATATCGAATGTTACCCAATATCATTCAAAAGGCTTCGAAGCTATATATGATAAAACAAAAGTTAAACAAAATTGAAAAATGTTTTTACGTCTTCAAAATTATTTTGCGACTAATTCTCTTCATTCTTTAGCTTTAAATTGTTTAAATTTCACGGGGAAATTCTGTTATTTAAAGAATAAAGAAAATGTCTTAAATTTGCAAATTTTGAACCAATTTTCACTTACAAACAAAGACGAGTCCGTGTTCAGATTTACCATCCGAGCTACAAGTTTTTACAACAAGCAGTTCATGTTTGCTTTCCTAACCGAACCGTTCAGGTTTGCACACGAATGCTGTCAACAACTTTTTACATACCCAGCTTTAATACATTCACCACCGTATAAAACAAATAGGATTCACACACATTTTCAATTCGTTACGTGAACCATATTTGCTTCGCACAAAGATATATCTAAATGGAAAGCTTACGGGCAATGGAATGTGAGTCCTGGGAAACAGGTATTAATATTGCGTATAGAACAAGTGGCCTTTCATAGGTTTTCTTTTCACCTGATTTAAAAAAGTAAACATGTTTAGATACCAACAATTATACCAACAGCGACAGTGATTTACTATTAATTTTTTTGGGGATTTATAAATTAAAAATTTGGATAATTTCTATCCTGTAAGTGTGCAGGTGCCGTGCGTTTCAATAAATAAAAATCACGTATATACATTGTATTTACATATTTTTTTCGTTACATATTCATATGAATAGAATTTATTCTCATAAAAAGATGCGTTTTAAAACCAAATTTTCACAATTCATTTAAGTAAACCAGCATTGCTGTCATTACCACGGTTTATCAAGATTTTAGCGTATTTCCGAAAACTGCCTTGCAGTTAAATGCCGCTCGTGATCAGTACATTTTTATTTCTTTGATTGATCTAAAATTATATATTTGAAGAAAATAAAAGACTTATTGTCAATGTAAGTTTTATTTTGTGTGTGTGTAGATATTCTTTTCTTCTTCTTCTCTTCCGCTAGAACTGGTAGAATCGTTAGCAATGGAATTTGAATAACTAATCGTGCGAAGTTCGAACCAAAACCTTAGAAACCGTGATTCCAGAATTATAGTGAGGTCCCAATAATAATCTATACTCGTTTAGAAGAAACGTCTCATATTGCGGATTGCGGAACATTACATTATTACAAATTCAATATAACTGCTTCTTTTACCGGAAAACTTATTTATGTTTGACGGCTTTTTTTCGTTTGTTTTCAACTTTACCCAAAGTTTAGGAACAGAACATAAATGAAATAAGCGAAAGGTAGTTTTTTCATTTTGTGATTCAACCTGTTGTCCTAACGTGTAAAACCAGCATTACTTCTGTTCTACTTACTATAAAAATGATTTTGTAAATTTACTTGAGAAATGAGCGGCAACCCTGGGAGCCAGAGCTGACAGTCGGCATGAATTATTCCCAATTCCTATAATCTAAATGTTATTTATATATGAACACTCACTACCATACGCTGGTCCTTACATAATTTTATATCGTTAGACTAAACCTTAAAACAAAACATGTTTCGGATTTAGACCGTGTCATGGTTAACCGAAAACTCGACGTTTCGCCCACACCCAAATCGTGCTTCTTCAAGACAGGGAAATGTGGTAGACCACAGTTAGCACGGTAGCTCAACGTATGAACCACGCCAGTGGCGAAATTAACTAAGTGTGAAACAATTGATCATGTAACTCAGAGGTGTGAACCATGCCAGAGATGAAAATCAACTGCGGGATAACAGGGGAGATTATGCTTTTATATCAGCGGTGGGCGGGGCCTGTTGCTGACTGGTTGGGCGTCGCGGTCACTGTTAGTTGAGGATTGGTTATTACAAATAACAGGCTTCCATATGTCTGCGAGAGGGTAACCTGTATCCTTATTTACATTCTTAGTTCGTTTTATGATCTCTGTGGACCCTCTAATTTTCCGATTGCTGTAGTGAGAAGTGAGAAATTTGTCTTTGAGAAACGGAATCATTTCTGAAACCTTTGAGAGGGGTTTGAACATGGTTTGAATGTTTTGTTTAACCAAAATTTTATCGATTCGATCCGTTAACTTCTGGACATAGGGAAGATAATCGGTAGCTAGATTGATGGTAGTGTTATCGTTCGTTGGTTTACTGGTTGATGAATCTGTTGATATCCTTGATATCCCCGTTCCGGGATAGGAACTTTGGTAAACAAGGATGTTACGTCGAAGCTGGTGTGTTCCCCGTGTACTTTTTGAAAATGTTGGTTAAATACTTGAATAATTGGTAGGTAAGGGAGTCTATAATGCTAACAATAGGCCTGAGAAGTATACCTTGCTTGTGAATCTTGCGAAGACCATACAACCGAGGTAGTTCGGATTCACCTGAGATTAGACGTGATCAACTGCATCTCGTTCAGCCAGTTTCGCGTCTGGTATGGTTTACACGTTGAGTTAGCGTGCTAACTGTGGCCTACCAGCTTTCCCTCTCCTGAAGCGGCCCATACGATTGTGGGCTAAATGTCGAGTTTTCGATTAACCATGACACGGTCCAAACCCAGAACACGTTTAGTTTTAACTGGTCGTGGAAGCTTACCCTACTATTTTAGGCTAAATCTTATGCAAATCTGTTCATATTGCTGCGATAACTTTCCTACTCATTTTAGACAACATTTTGTGTAATTTCTATGTAAAAAAGTTATAGTAGCAATATCAACAGATTTAAGGTTCAGTCTAATTAGCAACGATGCTTTGCACAATGTTATAACAATGCAAAGATAGCGCACAGCAGTGTGCATTCGTATATAAATACAATTTTGTTTATAGGAATTGGAATTTACATTAAAATCGCTACATATAACCACTGATACATCCATATCCATTATAACGGCAAGATTGAATAACTATTACACACTAAATATTATGAAATTATCTATTGGCGGTTGATTCACACAAATCGCATTCCGAACAAAAATTGGTACACTATCAGCTTTGATATTAGTCAGGGAGTAAAAACAAATTAGTCTGTAATTATTTGGGAATTTCATTATTTGAGAGCCGGTGTTCTAACAAACAAACGCATGTAGACATACATATTTAGCTAAGCAATCCTTTTCACAGTTACTCGATTCAAAAAATTGATTTCCTATGGGATATTCTGTTCATTGATAGATTACTAAAATTTACATAATATGAAATATTCGTAGATGAAGATTTAACAGGAGAGCTGAAAAATATACATAATATCGCGTGCGTACGTACGGAAATTCAATCGGCAAGGCACGCGTGACATTATGTAAATACAATTGCAAATAATCCGATGAATTTGCAATACATTTGATCACTTCTTGTGAATATTTAGTTAATCTCGATAAATGTAAAATCATCCATCGTATCAAGAGATGTTATGAATTAAAATTATAAAAAAGCTTGTAATAAATTTCTTTGTTTAACCGACCGGAAGTGATAGTAGGTTTTTTCTACTATCCCTTCGCATTTTGTTACCTAAACGGAAGAGATTCATTAAAAAGAGGATTATTCGAACAATGAATTAGGACTTTTACTAGTTTCTAAAAGGCATTGTTAATTGCTGTATCTATAAAATTATTTAGCTCGAATGAATAAAGTTAATTGTTTATTGAACTTGGGAATTATAGTTTATTTAATACTAACGTTGATTTTTTAATCATTCGGTTACGACGGATTAAGTAAAAGAGCAAATGTCCCTATAAATATTATACGTACCCGATCGAGTCCATTATTTTCATATGGTATATGTGTATATACTGTAATGTCCTAAACGGGAGAAAAATGGGAAAGATTGACCTTTTTAAAATTTTGCGGTCTAGCTCCGGCAGTGTCCCTTAGACGCTCTTTCGATAGCCTGAATTGAAAATATCCACCAAATATTTTTGTTCTGCAAGGATGAATTTGAAAATAGAGAAACTAACTTGAAGGTTACCCAAACTCGAAAATCGTGCGTACCTTTAAATTACCAAAACTTAATTTTCACTTCGTATTTAACGTAAAATTTATCCGAATTCGTGATTACACCACAGTATATTCAACTAATCAGAGAAGTTGTACTCGTCTCTTGATTCCTTTGTTTGCGATAGTGATTGTTTGAAAACCTACTCTCAATCAATATTACAAATCAATTTCATGTCAGGGTTGTTAAGAGTGTCTGGAAGTTGATATATTACGGTCGCTTTCTTTCAATTGACCTCTACATTGATGTATAGCGACATAGCATCTTTACATTACACCCTACACTCAGAAAAAAATTTAAACTACAAGATATTACATATCTTGTATATTGGAAACAGAAAGGACGCTGCAAAATCTTTTTTTAACCCTTTATAGAACAAAAGGTTAGCAAATTAATGTCGCGATATATCAAATACATCTTTATTTCAACACATTATGTGAATACAAATCAGTATTTCTTCCAACACTTATCCACGTCTTACTCGGAAGTATTGATAATTGTAAATAAAAACGTAAAATGTTCAACTTTCACATTTTAAAATATATAGCAGCAACATTATTTGCCTTAATTCTTATACAAATGCAAAAAATATCAAAATTGTACATATGTAGGAAGAACAACAGTATACTTTTACGGTCAGATTTTTTAATAAAAGGTATAGCAATGTATATTAGAAAACGCATATCAAATACGACAAGGTAACGTGATTGTAATAAAGCTTATTAACATAATAAAACTGATTAACATGATAATAAATGTTATTAACTCGCTTTTATTATCTAGGTTTTAGTATCTACTTTTTTGCGTGTACAGTTCCGGTAATCAAGTACATATTCGCTAATTTTTGACGTAGTCCATGCGAAGTTAATCTTTATTACCAGAACTATCAACTCAGATTGCCCCTGAAATTTCTCTTCGTGATTATAGTTGATATTTGTGAAAGCGAATCAATTACGAAAGAGTTTTACGAATTTATTCGATACGCTTCTACAAAACTTAATTCTATCAAAAATGATCTTACGAAGGAATGGAATAGCCGCGAGAATTTACGTTTGAGCACAATCACGAATTATTGGAAAAACTAGGAGCGTTTCTCCTCGACTTGGTTATCTCATCAGATTTTCTTGTCTTAATTGAAAACCCTTACATAAAATCGCGTAGGAGTACCATCGAGTTTCTTCATCATTAGCTTCCCATTAATTTCACAGCAGAATGAAAATTAACAATAATTTAGTTGTTAAAATAAGTTTCTGTTACTTATCCAAAGCCATTTTGTGTGTAAAGCAGAGATTCCCAACGGACCTGCCAGTGAGTGCTGTAGCCTTCACATGGGGACGGTCGCAAATCCAGAAGCAAATGGCGGACGTTAAGGCAGTCAAGAGCAGCGGTGGTTTTTGTTTAGTTTAGAATAGGTTGACGGTGACAAGCAGGATTCGGAAATATTCATTTGTGTACGTTCATTCAGTTACATTTATGAGTTTGTACTTGAGCGCGTGTTTCAAATTTTGTCTTTTTGTTCTTGTTCGAATGTGAAAAGAAGAAAAACTTCTTAAGCTTAATATAACTTGTTTACAGAACAAGTGTGCCGGCATCGCATGATTTTGTGCGCATGTTAATATGCGTACAAAATAAAATCTATAAAACGGATAGTTCTAATAATGTGTTATTATTTTTATGTGTTTCGCTGTGATAGGCAGTCGTGAGTGATAGAAATTTAACATTACTTTCATAACTAATTTAATAGCACATTGGTTGACTGACGATTGGCCTTCAGTTAGTACAACGTCGAACGGTTGGCAAAATATTCGTGAGGGTTAGCCACGATCGGTAGAGTGCACAAAACCAATGGCACTTTTCTAACATATTCACACTTTCATGTAATATGTATAAATCTGCTGAGAAATTAATTTGTGTTTCATCAAAATATCTGAATCTACATCTAAAAATAAATGCCGGCAGTGTAGTATTGAATGTTTGCAATATGGATCTCCGTACTTTCCTACAAACCATTCGTTGCCTATGTGTTTAATTCGCCAAAAAGTGTTTCAAAAGAAGCTATAAAACCTTCTAGGCTAGAAAAGCATTTGAACAAAATGCATGCTGATAAGAAGAACAAAGATTTAAGCTATTACCTTCCAAGACTGAAAAAGCAATATTTGAAACAGTCAACTATATTAAACCTTTTTTCGTCGACTTCTAAACAAGATGATGGACTACAAGCCTCATATAACGCTTAATTGTTAATAGCAAAAGCAGGAAAACGACACGCAATTGGCGAGGAATTAATTTTGCCAGCAAAATTAATAAAATCTGAGTGTAGGCTTTCACGACCGTAATACATAGTAGAAATGTCTTTCGGGTGATGTCGTGTAATTAATATTTTACTTGACGTTTCGCTGACCATTCTGTCAGCTTCTTCAGAAGATTTCTAAAGATTGCTGTTGTTGTCTTTTGCTGCTCGTTATATATCCTATTTTGTTCCGCTTTGCTGATCCATAACCGTTCCGTTCCGCTGAATCCCGTCGTTCTTTGTATGACGACTCCGTGGTGCTAACCTCCACGTGTTGCTGATCTTGTATCCATCTTCGCGATTGAAGTTGTTGGTGTTCTTCATTATTTCTATGGATTCGCGTATTATCCTCGGGTAGTAGTGGCTGGTCCTGGCTAATACCTTAACGTCGCTGTAGCTTATGCGGTGGTCCCCTTGTTGGTGCAGGTGTTCTGCTACTGCAGATTTTTCAATATGCCTAAGGCGTGC
>LR736872.1:720398-778108 GCA_902654985.2 Oryctes borbonicus
GCACGCCTTAGGCATATTGAAAAATCTGCAGTAGCAGAACACCTGCACCAACAAGGGGACCACCGCATAAGCTACAGCGACGTTAAGGTATTAGCCAGGACCAGCCACTACTACCCGAGGATAATACGCGAATCCATAGAAATAATGAAGAACACCAACAACTTCAATCGCGAAGATGGATACAAGATCAGCAACACGTGGAGGTTAGCACCACGGAGTCGTCATACAACGAACGACGGGATTCAGCGGAACGGAACGGTTATGGATCAGCAAAGCGGAACAAAATAGGATATATAACGAGCAGCAAAAGACAACAACAGCAGTCTAGAAATCTTCTGAAGAAGCTGACAGAGTGGTCAGCGAAACGTCAAGTAAAATATTAATTACACGACATCACCCGAAAGACATTTCTACTATGTATTACGGTCGTGAAAGCCTACACTCAATTTTGCTGGCAAAATTAATTCCTTGCCAATTGCGTGTCGTTTTCCTGCTTTTGCAATTAACAATTAAGCGTTATATGAGGCTTGTAGTCCATCATCATCTTGTTTAGAAGTCGACGAAAAAAGGTCACACGAAAGACATTTCTACCATTAATAAAATCTGTTCTTCATAAAACACTGCTATCATAAAAAAAAATTCTCTCGGTAATAATAGAGTGCAAAGAAGATTAGATGAAATGGCAAACGACGTTGAAATGTCATTATGCGATTACTTAAAGATTCCATTCGACTCGACGAGTCAACTCTACCAAATAACGAAGTTCTTCTCTTATGATACGATTTATAAAAGAAGAAAGAATTCATCAAGAGTTATTATTTTTTTTTTAATTGGAAAATTAAGGAATTAAAATTAAAAGGATAATCTAAATTTTACACAACGCAAAAGTTTTTTCAAGAGAAAGAAATTCCTGTTTGCAATATTTTGTCAGCTGCTACTGATGGCGTTCTAGCAATGGATGGATACCAACGGTTTCGGCTTCGAAAATTAGTACCAGTTATCTACCCTGGATTGTGGATAATATTGGTACTGGATACTGGATATTAATGAAATTGGAACCCGACCTTAATGAATTGTTAAAACTCCACCAGCCTCAACCATCTCATTATTTTTTTTTTGATTTATTATTAATTTTGTGTATATTATATTATTGATGTTGTTTATTTTTAAAATTTCAATGAACAATCTTGTTGTACATTTACTTGTCACTTTATTAATTTCCACTTTATGATTTTTTATAGGTAAGTAAACAGATGAATTAAGTACAGATAATATGCAACAGTATGTTAATATTTCATATAAAATTAACGCTTATGGACGATAGGGCGGTGGAATTTGTTTTCTTATAGAAGGGATGGTGGTCCAGAAAAGGTTGTGGACCTCTGGACTTCATTAATGTAGTGGAAATTATAACAAAATATATAGATTATCCGATAAAAATTTCTGCGTACCTTTGCATTTCTTGAAGGAAATTCAGAAAACATTGGATGCTAGGATATTAACTCATCCTGTATGTTTATTTTAGTTTTTAGGATGTGGTTAAAATTCGACCCATAACAACTGAATGCCTAAAACAATCACTCAGAATCAGTATCACATATTTCTTTTTAATTAAATCTAACCGTTTACGTATGCACCCAAACACTCGCTGGTGCTAATAATGAATACGAAGATAATTCAAAAAATTTCCGGAATTAACACTTGCCGTATATTTCAATTTGATTGTCTTAAACTTTGAAATTTTGTATGATAAACACCATTGACAGAAAAATAGTTGACAACGTAGTTTAGTATTAATAGCGTTCCAAAGAAATCAATATAGCGAAAAAGATGGACGGTTCTGTTGAACATTTTTGTGAGAAGATTTTTTACGATTTTAAAAGTGGCTTAACTCAACAACAATGCATTGATCGACTTCATTCTGCCTTTGGTGATAAAGCATCATCCAAAGCCACAGCTTATGACTGGTCTGTAGAATTTAAGCGTGGACGTACTAGTGTCACTGACGAATTTCGTTAAGGTCGACCATCAACTGCTGTTGTTCGGATAAACATCAATGCTGTGCGAGAAATGATTGAAGAGGAGCGACATATGACATACCCGGAGATAGAGATAGAGATATCCTTGGACCGTGAACGCCTTGGAACTGTAAAGAATCGCGGAGCTCGCCGACCACGTTTTCGTCACGGGAAACCTGAACAGTAAACACCGTTCATGGAACTCCAGAGTCGACAACACCAACGGCAGACTCGTAAGACCTTGGCTCGACCAAACAGATGAGCTCGTAGTTGCCTTGCCGACCGAACCCACCCACTATTCTACACTGGGTCACTTCGAACCGGACGTGCTGGACTTCACGATCCTCAAAAACTGGGCGTTCCTCCTGAGGTGCAGGAACTGTGCTCAGATCACAACCCAGTGATCACGGAGACGTACCTAACACTAGCGACTCCCTCAGCAAGTACAGTGAACAGGAAACAACTGGAATCTGTACAGGAAGCTGATATCAGAGAAGATAACAGTAAATCCCAGTAATGAGACCGTGAGCGACCTGGAGGAGAAAGTCTGCAACACCACGTGGTAGATCCAAGAGGTATTGAAAAAGTCTGAGCTTAAGCCAAAATTTACCGAGACGGAAACCCTGTCGAGGGAAATCGTAGCAAGGATGAAGGAGCGAAATCGAATCAGGAGGGATTTACAGCGAACGAGATACCTATCGATTAAAGAAGCTCTCCGTCGTCTAAGCAGGGAGATTCAAAGAGACATCGAGGCGTATAGGTTGCGAAAATGGGACAACTTTGTTGAGACCAACCAAGAGCGAGACCCCCACAAGGTCCCCAGAATTCTGAAGCGAGACAGAAAGCCTATCCCGGAGATTAAGAACGGACAAACATAACAAACGGACTCAGAGAAGACGGAACCACTCGCGACCACCTTCCTGGGCCACTTCACGCTAACGGCACGCAACGATGCAGAGCAGAGGAGAAGGTTCTGGGCCACCTTGGGGGAGATAGACAATGTGGAGGCGGGACTTCCGATCGTCGTCTCACCCAGGGAGGTCGTGCAAGCAATCAAACGGATCCCGAGAAAGACCCCCGACGAAGACGGTATAACAGGAGGAGCATTGAAGAATCTACCGCTCAAGTTGCTGGTCAACCTGATGCAGATCTTCAACGCAGTGCTCCGATTGATATGCTACCCAACCCGGTGGAAGTCTGCCAGAATTATCCCAGCCTTGTAACCGAAGAAGGATCCTCATTCTCCAGACAGTTATCGGCCGATATCGTTATTCGGGACCATGAGCAGGGTCCTAGAATCTCTGATCTTGGCTAGAATCAACGAGCATCTTGTAGGTAACCAACTCATGAACAGCGACCAGTTTGGATTCAGGTCAGATCGCTCCACAACTCTTCAGTTGTACCGGATTACGGATCAGGTCACCACTGCCTTCAACAGGAACCAGACGACCGTCATGGTATCCCTGGACCTGGAGAAGGCATTCGACAAGATCTGACACGAAGGACTACTTCTGAAGATGAAGGAGGCCAGCTTTCCGCCGAGGCTCCTTAAGACCATCAGATCATACCTCAAGGACCGAAGATTCCACGCCATGGTTAATGGGACGGAATCTCCAGAGAGGGGCATGCTGGAGTCTCAAAGGGTCGGCGCTATTCCCAATCCTGTTCACGATCTACGTCATGGACATTCCAAAACCGGAAGATCAACGAGTGCTGAACGCCATCTACGCAGATGACACAGGATTCACTATCAACCCCAGGAAGACGCAACCGATTGTGTTCCCCTGGAAACAACACGGTCCGCTTCCCAACATCAAAGTCAAAACAACGAAGATCGATTGGAACAGATCGAGTATCTCAGAATGATTCTTGACGAAAGGCTGAATTTCGCGGAGCATCTCAGAAGAGCTTGAAACAGGACACTAGGTGCAGCTAGGCAGTTGTATCCCATTTTTTCAAATTCCTAGCTCAACTCTAAAACGGGCGGTCATGCTGTACAAGTCACACATACGCCCGATCCTTACCTACGCCAGTCCCGTCTGGGTCACGGCGGCACCCACCTACATTACCTCCCTTGCGAGTGTACAGAATCGCTGCTTGCGATTAGTACTACACGTACCCCAAGTCATCGCGCTGGTAACATTGACACACCTGAGCGAGATTGAGCAGCTGCAGAAATTCCTGACACGGCTCAACAAAAACTTCTTCAAGACGGTAACTAGCGAGACTCCCGCGGTGAAGAACGCCACCATCCGAAGAACCCCTTCAGGAGCGAGGCACAAGACCACCTACGATCTATTCAGGTGATTGTGGCTGGCATAAGTATCATCATAGCATATACTAGTGCCATACTAACGTTTACTTTTCTGTTTTAGGAATCGCGTAGGGAGTCCAGAAAGAAGACTCAGAGGCCCAAATACCCAAGACCGAAGACCCCAGGAAGATCATCAACTTGATGGAACTGGAAGAAGAAGAACAAGGCTCCAGACAACCGAGAACATGTGAGTGGAGTCTCCTCCTGCCTGTGTTGCAGTCGGTGTACAGCACTGGTCTAGGCGGAGTCCTGCTCTGTATCGCAGTCAGTGTATAGTTTTGGCGTACCACAGCACTAAGCTAGGTCGAATTCCCTCCCATATTGCAGTGTTGGTCTTTAGCACTGGCCTAAGTTTGTTCACTGCCTTATTTTCAGTTAGTTATATTTACCAGGATTTATTGCCAAATTTTCACTTTCATTATCAAATATCTTTTATAAATTTTGCAACTTCAATGTATCTTTTGTATATAAAATTGTCTCAATGCTTGATTTTCGAACTCTGTTTAATTTTATTTTCCGAAGCTTTTACTTGTTTTCGTTTCTTTTTTATATTAAAATTTTATATCTTTTGTACATTTGTACAGTTGTTCACGAAGGAAATAAAATCAAACAGAATTCAGAAACCAAGAATTCTGTTTGATTTTATTTTCCAAAGTCTCTTATTTATTATTGTATCTAATTCCATAATTGGCAGAACTTCACATCAATTACCACAGAAAGGACAGTTACGAGAATATTGTTTCCCGTAATCGCACTAAGTACTGGCACACTAAGTCTGATGGTACGAAGAATAAGCGGTATCTGTTAGATATCTTCCCGTTATCACCAATTTTATCAAAGACAATAAAGACAAAATAAAGAAACAACATTATTTTATTTCTAAACAAGTTACAAGATTAATTAACATTAGTTTTCATTTTTAAAAATCTTCTAAAATTCACCGAAAGTCTTCGAGTGAACGAAATGCCTTACAATACGTCTTACATATTGTCTCTATATTGTTAAACTTGTTTTTCAAAGGTCTGCGCAGAATATTCATAACATATTATTTTAAATAAAAAAGTTGATATCCGTTTCCGGTTTAATTAAGAGTGAAAATAGTTTTAAGAAGTACATCATTATCCATAATATCGCTTGCCAAAATTTCAAAAGAATACTTTGATTATTTCCAAATATATGCACCTTTAATGTACCATCGTCGTGAATAACCCTGTAAAAACCTTGTTCAACAATAAACAATACGCTCGAACTTTTTCTGTTTACTCCTCCAATCATTTCTATAATTATAATGGAAAATGAAACCCATACATAAAGGTAGAAGTACGAACAGAGAAAAGAGGACAGACGGAAGTAGATCAAAGAAGAAAAACCTATGCCTAGTGACACGTACATAAACGCTTTTTGTCGCAGTCAGAATGCTTTTTCGTTTCTTGCAATAGTTACTTTAGAGGAAACAAGGTCACGTTGTAGTAATACCTCCTCTTTCTTTGATTTTCCAATTGAACGATAACAGTAAATAAAGTATTTTCGACGAACACGCAGAATTACGAAATCTTAAACAGAAAGAGCAACAAGTGTCAAAAACGACAACTCGTTCTCTTTGCACCTTCTAAATTGTTAAACGAGTTCCTCACAAATGCTACGCTATTGACTCTATTCATTATGTTGTTAGTCGATGTAAATCTTCTACAATCTTTTTAAACGAACTAATAAGCCAACATTGCTTCCGTATAAATTATATTAATGGACACTTTTTGGTAAGATTATGTTTTTTTAAATTGTGTTTTAAACCTTACAAAATATAAGTTGTACACAAGGAATAAAATGGCTAAGAATGTGTCTACTGACTCATAATAAAGTAATACTGTTGCCATGACAATAATTCAAAAGTTATGCATAATGTTCATAGTTATTCAATGTTTATAAAGTGCAAAAACGGTCGATTAGAATTGTTTTGTTGCGCTTAACAGGGCTATGATATCTCTAAACGGCCCATCTTACATTTTTAAAGACAAATTTAATAATATATCGAATATCGCTGTTCTGTACAAATACATTTTTATGTCATATTTAAATGTTACTCTAGGATATTACACAAGTATTTGGTGGCACTAGAGTATTGAAACAGTTCACTAGAACCCTTACCACAATACTTTACTCGCATTAGACGCACGTTTCAATAACAAAACTGTCGTCATTAGCGATAAAACAGAGTTCAGTTCGGCTATTGAACGTGCGAGTGTATATAGTGTATAAGTATTGTAGTAAGGGTTTTAGTGAAGTACTTCAATGTATATAGGATGTCAAATAAATCTGCAATTTGTGAAAAAACTTAAAAGTTATTTAACGAAGTGATTTCAAAACAGCTGCTTAGGATAATCAATAGAAAAGCTTTATAATGTTTCTTTAAATAAAATAGTCTTAGCACTTTAAAGCGCTGTCTCGTTGATTACATATTGTTGTCAAGTTGGGTGTGAAAACTTATTAATCGGGATGTTAAATTTATTTCTTCAAAAACAATGTACTAAGTTATTAATAAAATACTGAGAGGTGCCCCTAGATTAGTTTATTAAAACAAAAAAAAAGTGATGCGTGGCAAAACAGAATTACAATTAAAATTGAGAAAGAGAGTGAATATGAATAATAACATTGTTTAAGTAAACAGTAGTAAGAGGAGTCACCTCAAAGTGTGTGAATGGTAAATAGATTGGCGGTGCTTAGCTGTTATGCATACTAGCTTTATATTAGAGTAAGTGATTCTCCGGTGAAGCTTCAGAGCCAAGGCTTATAGGTTTGTCACGTGAAGACTGAAACAGGGTTGCAGAGCGACACGAAATGGAATAAGAAGTACACGAGTAAAGAAGGCGACAGTAAAAACTGGGATTGACACAAAAGAAATTGGGGCCGTGGGTTTGGTCAGCGTCCGGCCAACGCAGCTTGCTTTGGTGTTGACTGTCAGGTTTTTCATCATAGAGATATGTCTCAAAAATATTTCCGTCTAGACAGAGCTATGGATAAATAGCAATTAAAACTAAACTTGTTCCGAGTTTGGAATGTCTCATGGTTAATTGAAAACTCGACTTTCGCCCACAATCATATGAGGCTTCTTCAGGAAAGAGAAGGGTGGTAGACCATAGCTAGCACGGTAACTCAACGTGTAAACCACGTCAGACGCGAAACTAGTTGAGCGGGAAACAGTTGGATGTTGCGGTCACTGTTAGTTGAGGATTGGTCGTTTACATATTCTGTCCGTTACTTTGTGGATGTAGGAAAGATAAGCGTATTCGTATCCCCGCCGTTGATTTTCGTCTCTGGCGTGATTCACACAACTTTACTCACATCATCTCGAATTAGAACAAACTTTGAACTCCAATTGGTTTTTCTTCGACAGAATCACTTCTACTCAAGCTGA
This sequence comes from Oryctes borbonicus, assembly GCA_902654985.2. Taxonomy (NCBI): domain Eukaryota; kingdom Metazoa; phylum Arthropoda; class Insecta; order Coleoptera; family Scarabaeidae; genus Oryctes; species Oryctes borbonicus. The sequence goes on from LR736872.1 coordinate 728,143, forward strand.
CAACACCTTCAAACTGACCACTGAAACTCATCTCCGCAAATTTCAGAAACTTACCCCCAAGAAACCTTCCAATAAGCAGATTTCCAAGGTTATCTAACAACCAGGAATCTACCCCCCTGCTACACCCAACATTTCCAAAGGTAAGAGAATAGCCCTCACGAAGTTGAAGTCCAATTCATCTATTACCATTCTTTCTGTCGATAAAGGCAACGCTATGGTCGTTCTTGACCACTCTTAATATGTTGACAAAGTGATGGTGTTGTTAGGTGGCGCGTATATCTAGAGATTTTCAAGATAAAAAGGGAAATTAGAACCCTTATAAGTCACCAGACACTCCTTCTGAAACCCAAAAACGTCTAATCTGAGAAGAATTTAAACCAGCTCGATTGTATGATCTCCCCAAAATTCACAAGCAAAGTATACCTCTCAGACATTTTGTTAGCACTAAAGACTCCCCTACCTGCTACTCATTAAGTATCTGGCCAACATTCTCAAAAAGTACACGGGGAACATTTCTTCTAGGTACTTAACTCTGCTCATTTCTAGGAACTTATGTCTACATTCACATTGAACTGGGATATGTTAGTCAGTTTCGACGTAATAGTTTAATATCATCGAATAACTCCTGGAACGGGATGGTGAATCTGTTAACCTATGTTGTCTCGTGGAAAAGTGTCTCACTCTACATATTTCACATTGCAAGGACAGTTTTACAAATGGTTACCTGGAGCTCTTTCCTGTCATGACTAATATTTTCATGGAATCTTTTAAATCTGTTGCTCTTGATTCAGCGGATCTGAAACCTAAGGTATGGTTTGATGTCGATGATACTTTCATTATCTGGACTCATGGCAAAAACTTTTTACCTTATTTCGTAGACCTTCTCAATCATCAACACCTGGATATCAAATTCACCATAGAAGGTGGAAGGTTTCAGAAATTCTTCTGTCTCCCAAGGACAAATTTCTCGCCTTAGCAAATAAAGGTGTTTATAGAATCCCTTGTCCGTGTGGTTTGGTATATATCGGCAAAATAGCACGATCTGTCAAAACTCGTCTGACAGAGCAAGAATGTTGAGTTAGAACACGTCTCCCCTCAAATTAGGCTATCGCTGAACATCATCTAGACATTGGTCACCAAATATTATTCAGCGCGACTTCATTACTTTGTAATTCTTCCCACTACTACAATCGAAAAATTAAAGAGTCCATAGATATCCTTAAAGATCCTAAGAATATCAATAGGGATAGAGGTTACCGCCTCGCAGACATATGAAAACCAGTCATCCGTAACGACCAACCCTCGATTAACAGTGACGACGACACCAAATCAATCGGCGACAGGCTTCGCCCACCTCCGACATAAAAGCGTGCTGTGTCGTAGAAGTCTACGTTATTATTTCGTGAAAAATAAAGTTACAACTATAAGAATAATATCTAAATTTCTTCACATCCAGTTAAATGTATTGCTGATGGTCATCTTTTTGAATAGCACCATATTTTTTTCCTATAATCCGTCGTACAGAAAATTCATATCTAACGTTTTTATATAATGATGTATATGTTTAATATTGAAAGTAAGAGAGATATTTATAGTTAAACACAACTCCTACGTTTGGACATTATATTCAAGCGATTGGCGATGTTAGTATTGGTTACCATGACACTTTGATAGTGTTACATTATTTATTGAGAATGGTATTTATTTGGTGTGCACTGGAGCAGCTCCTTCGTGCCGATTAAAAGCACCTTTTAAGATATTAACAGTCGTATATTTTATGCTGACAGTACCGATGATTAAAAACTAACAAAAAAACTTGTTGGTAGATAGACACAAGTGAGGGCGATTGGACTGAAAAGATACCTTAAATTTTAATAGAGGTTTACTTTATTGTATTCCTACTACCTGCATATTACTTATGCGGTATATGTTATTTAGATTTCTTTTATGAATGATTCGGAATGAGCTCAGGTAACTTTCAACAATGTTAATTAATAGTACTTCAGTAACCGTAAGGAAATATTATGTTTTTCTATTGTATTAATTTAATTATATATAATTGTTTAGACAGCCTTTGGACTAAACGTTAGTCTATCTTATCTAATCTGGCATAGGTATAGAAAAACAATAAAAACACCGATTCGCGTTTGTAACAGCTGACACCAGTAGACATTAGACGCAATTAAATTAATTGCAGGAGAGAAAAGAATAAATTCTTTCAATTAAAAATAGTCTACTGTTAAAATTTGTCTTTCCTTTTAAAGCATAAAATCTAGAAGAATTGTATTTAAGATATCAATACATACAAATTGATATCTTAAATACCATTTTTTAAATTGTTATAAAGCTTACGACTGATTTTTCGGGAACAAATATGATTACTATTGAAGTATTTATGAGACGGTAAACTGGTAGGTGGTTTCAGCTCATTGTAAAAATTATATAAATAAAAGTGAAACTATTCTTATGGTGCATATTATTAGTTTTCGATATTTATTCCAATATGGCCACAATACTAAAATTAATTGCATATTGGGAGTTTCTTTTCGTTATCAACATTTCGCATGAGGTGTCGAAACATAATTTTCACGATTGTTTTGTGACCGTTAAAATAGTGACGTTTGCACTTGATATTATGCAATATTGTACTTGTAATACACATATTCAGCGTTTTAAGAGCAGGTGTAAAGGAGGTTGATCTTTATCATTGCTAATCGCAACTCATTCTATTCGCATTCCTCCCCCGATATAACATCCTGTGAATTTGAACTTGTTACGATTATAAAAGCGTCCAATGTGCGTTAAAACTAACAGTATAACAGAGCAACATAGTTTTCTATTGTTTGTGTTTTTTTTTCTAAATTTAATTAGGAGTTAAGAACAATTAACCGTTTTACTGCATTATGCACAGATTCGGAGAGACTAAATCCAACAAGCAAGGAAGAACAACGTTCTTAAAATACGTTTCGCATTTTAGGACCAAGTTGACTATGACAAATGTGAACCATCCGTTTAAAAAAAAAACCGTCATAGAAGAGAAGCCATAAAAAAAATATAATAACTACAATCGAGAAGGCACATGTTTTGTACTTGCTGTTATAAGGGCACAAACAGCAAAAACAAACCAAGAAACAACAGGTCCAGGAAAGATTTCGTAATGAATTAGGTTTAATTATAGATAAACCACGACAAGGTAAATAGTAATGATGGTAATGCTGCAAGGCGGTTTTTTGCAACCACTGGTTGTACATCTGTAATTACTGGAGTTGCTGAAGATTTGATACACACAGTCCATATTATCTTGCACATTCTGGCGTGTGGTAAGAAGATCAACCCAGAAAAAATTGGAGAATTTGCTTTTAAACTGCGGAATACTACGTAAGTAAGCATAGTTGGTATTAGACGCTTTCAACTGTACATAAAGTACTAATTCATGGTGCGAATATTATACGTTACAATGCATTTTTATCCATTGAGCAACTTTCTGAGGATGCCCAAGAAGCTCGAAACATGAACTATCATCAATACAGATTGCATCATGCTAAAAAGTGTTCAAGATCTGCGACAAATGAAGACGTTTTCCACACTTTACACTTCAGACCCGTACATATCGAGTTTTAGCATTTTTTCAAGGGAAAAGGTAATGCAATTTGATGTGGAAGCTACGCAATTACTGGCAGAGTAATTTGTTTAAATGTTAATTGTAAAATTCCAAGAATATAGAAACTTTAATATTATTTAATATTTAACTTCGAAGTTTATTTCATTTTATTGAATTTCTGACCTTGTATATTATATACTTAGTACACATATTTACTTCTTTAACAATAAAGTTTCTAAAAAATAGATAGAATATCAATTTTGAAGTGCGTGAAGTGTCCATAATCCTAAACCTAATGGAAATATTTATTAAGTTTATTAATTTTTAAAAACACATTTCTTTTGTGCTTTTGGTTTTTTTTTTATACCAAAAACGGAATTTAGATTTGTGTATGGTAATAATAATAACAATAGTAATAACGGTGTATAGTCTAAAATAAGTACTAATGCAGCAAGTTAAGTATTTCCTTTGTGTTATCGTTTTACCAGCCAATAATAAAAACGCAAAAAAATTCCTTAGTTTTCTTATGCAACTATGCGCGCTAAAGCTTCTTATACATATATATCAAATTACAACAACTAACATAAATAAATAAAAAAGTTATAGATGTTTGAGACGGTTTTCTCGATTGGCCCCAAAATGCGACGGTTCGCGAACGGTGCGTCGCATCAAAATGCGACTTACAATTAATATTGTTCCCGTCTTCATAGTGCCTTGCTGGGCAGCGGGAACGATATCATTAAAAAAATAATGACACGCGCCACCTCACGACACTGTTTGGAAACCGACCTTATATCTATCATGCATCTCTGAGTTATGTGCCGCTCTACAGGGCTGTGCTACTGCTAACTTTGTTATTATTAGAGCTATGGAGTTAGTTAAATTAGCAAAGAAGCTTATTTTTAGAGCTGACGATGACTAACATAAAAAAATAATTCAACGTTCGGGATATTAATCAAAACACTTATTTTTTAAATGGAACATTCTGTATATTTGTATTGTAATTAAAAGAGAAAATTTATTCTGGACAAAAAATATTATACACTCATATCAATATCCTTAAGATAAGGTAGATGACAATTTTGTATTATAATCAAGGTAGTCGTTAATTTTTAAACACATACTTCATATGTTTAACATGTGTTATTTAAATACTCCAGATCGAAGGAACTTCTTAATTTTGTACAGAAAATTCAGAGAAAATAAAAGTTTAGTTTAAGTGGTCCCTTGTTTTATTATGGATCGCCTACTGAAGCAAGATATATGAACTTTTTCTTGTGTGCTGACGGCCCAACGGGGTGCATAAGCTTTTTTGAAGTTTGTCATAACCTCAGTAGCCGTTTAGTGTGTAAGTTGTTTGTGTAAAATGTTCCATAGCCTTGTTACTGTCACTCCTTCGCCGTAAAGGGTGAAGCGCAGTTAAATATACCCCAACTGCGAATGGTGTACCGAACCCACTAAGAAAATTTGTTGATCCTAGCGGGACTCGAACACACGACGCTTAACTCTGCCCAGCCAAGCGTAGGCCCTGTTACTACTGGGCCTCCGAGCCATGATAGGTATTTTGGAAGAATACCTTGATGATGTTAATTTAGAAGATCGCCAAACCATAACAAGGGATGGGGACAAATGGTACTATAAATGGCCTAGGCTTGTCGATGTTAGATTTCAAAGATACTTATCGTTTAACTTTCACGCCCTTCTGGAGTTGACGAAAATTAAAGGACATTCTATGTCGCGTTATATAAAATAAAAGATTCTGGCTCCTGCGGCAGGAGCCACCTAATTAGAAAGTCGCCACCCACTCAGAACACTAATGTCTTTAGTCGACCCCGGTATATATTATAAAATTGGGTCTACCCATTTACCCCCCAAGATCTTGTGGGTTTACAGATTTTTATAAATTTTGGTTTCTCTTAAGATAATGATTGTCGCTAAACAAAGTTTAAAAAAAAAAAAAAGAAAAAAAAGAAAGTAGAATGGCAAAATTTTTATTTTGAGAAAGGAAAAAATAGGTAAAGGTAAATTAAAAAAAAATATATAGTCTTTTTTTTCCCGCCTCCCTTAGGGAAGGTACGAAAATCATAGTCATCATCATAAAATCATTTATCCCAAGCTCGTTACTAATGAAATGTCACCCTCGGCAGCCTGGTTTTTCCAGCGAGGAGATGTCAGACGTGCTCCGTATTCGGTATTCGGTTGTTAGGCCGGAATACGCCCTCAAAAGATCAAAATTCGGGTCTTGCGCCCTCCAACAGTTCAGTAGGACGGGTCTGGGATAAAATGCGCCCTCCAAAAGTCCACTAGGACGAGTCTTGGATAAAATGCGCCCTCCAAAAGAACTCTAAGAACGGAGAAATTAACCGTAGGACGAAGATTTACACAAAAAAGGAAAAGCTCGAGTAAGTACATATGTACCTAATACAGGATTAGAGTTCTTCCATACGCAAGAGTTGGGCCAACTAGCGAAATTCGCACGCTAAGCCGTACAAAATCAAGACTGTGTTCGAAACGCAAAAAAAATCTCAAACTGAGCAAACTGTTCACTTCTTCTGGGTTTTAAAACCGCAATGCCTTCCACGAGGCAAAATCAAATTTTCTACGCCAGAGAGAACTTCGGGACACATCCAACTCGTAAGATGACTTAACGGAAAGGCGCTTCAAAATTGTTAATTCTCACGTTCTAGAATAAAATAGTTTTTGTGATAAAACATCACACAAACGGACCAATCGGAGAAACTATCATAAATTACTTAAAATGTGTCAGGTCCTCTATTGCGAAAAAGGGGAAATAGACCACGAAACATTATTTCCTTAAGAAATATTAAATAAGTAAGATAAATGGGGTCAAAGACACTTATGTAAAATCTTCCCGAGAATTATCGAAGCAGTAAATGAAGTAAAAATGCTGATAAATCCGATCAAACAGAATTTTAATAACGATAATTCGCACGGTGCGAAATGGGTTGCCCAGCTATAAAACAAGTTGGTAGTGCATTGGAGGGGGGGGGAAGTTCGCAAGATTATCAAAATACAGGATGGCTGCAAAGATTGCAAGTAACAGTGTATATCAGCGAAATAGGACGCTCTGTCAAAACTCGCCTGTCAGAGCACGAACATCGCGTTAGAACACTCCTCCCATCGAATTCGGAATCGTCTGGACAGTGGCCACCAGATATCATTCAGCGCTACTTTGTTACTTTGTAATTCTTCCCAGTACTACAATTGGAAAATTGGAGAGTCCAGAGAGATCCTCAAATATCCTAAGAATCTCAATAGGGATACAGAAAAATGGAAATCCGTTATCCCTAGAGACCAATCCTTGACCAGCAGTGACCGTGATACCCAACCAACCAGCGACAGGCCCTGCCGACCGCCGGAATAACGCTAGGTGTTACATATGTATGTGACATTAGACACTGTTATGTATGTTACGTTAGATACATTAGTTAAATAAGCGTCTCCCCACGTCATCTATCATCGCCCTCTGTTATATGTAACCATGTATAACGGTTTTCTTACATCAAATTTAAAATGTAATTAAGTTAATATTGTTTATATAAACAATATGTTCGAACCAATTACAAGATATGGTGTCAGGTGGAAAATTCACAACAAAAGAAAATATATAAAATAGAAAAAAAAAGGAGAAAGGTCACACAACTGAAATAAGAGGTTAATGTAACGACACCATACATTTCCGCCAAGTGCAGCATTGAACATGCCGAAAAAGTTATCCAAAGATTCTTTCAATATTAGCACTTCTAATGCATTAGAACCATTACACACAAAGGGAAATATCTGCTAACATGGCTCTAATTCGGAAAAATTGGGTAACAGTTTAAAATATTTCTACTCGCCTGGAATTTAAAAATGGAATATTTTTACATTGGTACAGAAGCCTTTCAAATATTCTACTCGTTTAACCAAGACATTGACTCTGTTAAATACTTATTACATGGAAGAGACAACAATCAGAAGAAGACATTAATAACTAAACAACCGATTTAAAGAATATTAGCTTTACATGAGAATTTGATGGTAGCATTGTTGAGGCTATTTTTAGCTGGAATCTATCAAACCAAAATCAATATATTAAGGAGCGACCACTAACGGAAAATCATAACACGTTGGACAAAGCTATTCAACTAGAAAAATCTTATGAAATGTCGAAAGCTAAAGCCAAATTCCTTGTGTCACAGCGACACCCTAGTACTTCCAGTCTCGTGGCTGCTGTATAGAAAACCACTCCTCGGCGGGTGTGTTATAAGAACTCAAAGCAGAATTTTATCAAGCAAGGTAAATCAACTCCTACTCAACCATCCTGTGCAAGATGTGGATAAATACAGCCATGCTAAAGGTAACATTTGTTGGAAATGTAAAATCCTATTTTGCCAGTTAATTGTCCCATAGATTCAGGAACACAAACAAACGCTTTATCCTTAAACACATTTAATAAATTAGGCTTTTCTCACAGCAAAATTACAAATTCTAATGTAAAAGTTACTACGTTTACATGAGAGGGAATTTACAAATCTTAAATATTTAATTAGCAATACTCCAATATTAACGTGCATTGATAAACAAGATAAACAAATTGTCTGCTGACTCATCAAAAGATGCTTTGGGAGCTGTAATATTGCATGAATCCAGAGCCATTGCGTATGCATCTGCATCTTTAAACAGTACACGGCAGAAAAACGCAGAGATTGAGAAAGAATTGCTTGAAATCCTTTTTGGATACACAAAATTCCATTAATATGGTTTATATGGTCAAAACGAATCATAAACCAATAGCCAGTTTATATAAGGAACCATCATATGATATTCCTGGAGGTTCACATAGAATTATGCTAAGACAACCATACAATTTAGAAGTTAAGTATATGGCAGGTCATTATTTATACGTTGAGAGGGATGGCCCTAAAACAAACATAATATTACTATTATTTGGCCACCAATAATTAGATACCTGCTATTAACAATTTACTATTCAAATCAAATACTACTATAATTCTATTACCATTAAGAAAAGATATTTTAAAGCTTTTACATGAAAAACAAATTATCAAAGTTCAGCTAGAGATAAAATATGTTGACTAAATAAGAACTCAGACATATACATACTTGTAAAAATAATTCCAAACAAACTTTAAAATCTCGTGAACATAAATTTCTGCATTGGAATCAAATTGTGTTAGATTTTTTTTCGAATTACCAAATAAAGAATATTACATTTGATTTTTGTTGTTCGAGAGCTACTATTGTTGAAATCAAGTTATAATTTCGACTTAGCCGAGACCAGTGTTGGGCAAAATAGGGGAAACGATTAAATTTTTACAGCGACTAGATACATTTGTGTTTATTCTTTTCATGAGAAGGGAATTATGTTGCCTACCAGTTTCCCTGCGAGTCGCCTAACAACTTGTCTGTCTGGTTGCTGCAAACATTTTATCGTTTGCCCTATGTTGCCCAACACTGACCGAAAACTAATCTAATCTAGCCACATTTACTTTACGGGTTCCTGGGAAATGCAAATAATCGCGAAGAAACTTGAAAGAAGTTCTCACGAATTATTTGAAGGAAATCTGTAAAGCGTAAGTTTCATCGATTTTGTTTGCGATTGATCTTTAGAACCCTGACATCACCTTATCGCAATGAAGTAAATGGTATTTTAGAGAGTTGGGGTTTATTTACAAGAACAAAAGCACAGCGTTACTACAAAATGGAGATTAATTTCCAATATTATAATTGCCTTTTAGGTACTTTTGTCAATTTACCCACAATGTCTCATAATGCATGTCATCTCTAAAATACAGTTACAGTAAAGTAATAGACAATCTTATACAATTTTCAAGTTTTAACAAAGAAGAACATACTCGAGCTACCAACAACTTTACGATCCCAAGATTATTAAATAATATTCGTGCGCACGCCCCAAAATAATATTTTATGTGATTTTTATACTACAGTCTTTTGATGGATTAATCGGTTAAAATTGCACATTTTTCATGTAAATTTCTTTACGAAAAAAACAGATTATTGCGTCGGTACGAACATTAACACTAACGGAGATAAGCTAATGGTTAAAATATAAGACAACACCTGTACATGCATACGTTTCTGTACAGCATATTACCGTATTACGTGTGCTTGGTGTTTACGGTGTAATAAATATTTAATTTTTACTATTCACTATCTACCGTGCGGAATCTATAAATTACCATTAGCTGCATTTTCCTCTCTTATCTCTATAATTAATAGTCTCCGACGAATTCGCGTGTAAAAATTGAATTAGAGCTTCCTGATTTCTCATATTCATCTAACCACATTTCCATAAACCCCACCACATCGAATTATTGAAGACGCTACCTCTTGAATGTCTCCTGAGTAAGATATTTCCCTTCTGAGCTTGCCCAATGCAAACAGGCATCGAATACTTAAATTATACATCTCGCATCTTTGTACGAAGACGCGGTATTAGAACTATTTCAAAAGCAAGTCGGGATAAGTGGCGGTGAGCAGCGCAGGCGATAGAATACTGCGGCATCGCCTTTATTAAGTATTCAACGGAGCTCTTACAATAGCGATCGAGTATAGACAGCATGTGAAAGAAATTTGCACGCTCGTTACACATTGAATAATTTCCTTATGGCGCAATCTCTCTGAACGATAAATGGTTACCACAAATTGCTTGAGGTTTATATCCAACTTCATAATTATATTGAGTCGTGAAATTGTGTACCGTCGTTAAATATACCCCAAGAAACATTATTAGCGTTTCCACTTTGTATCTCCTAATTCGTTGGCCTTACTCCTACGGTATCATTTATTGTTTTCAACGAATATTGCTTTTACATTCGTACTGTTTCAAGACTAGCGCTTTAAAGGTTAAAAGGTTCTTAAGTACTTTGGAGTTACGATGAAAATTTCGGAATATCAAATTACAAACTAATCAATTATATAAACGAAGTTACTATTTTTATGTTATCTTTTAGAATAGAATCTAAAACAAGAAATAAGCAAATACGTGGCGGAGAAAAAGAAATAATAAAGGAATAATAAAGGAATAATCTTTTTGAAATAAAAATTAATACCATTTGAGGAAAATGTTGGACATTCAGATTTTCATATTCACCAGAATTATTTTCTTGATACACCCTAAAAATGTTCGAAACTCCCTCCAGTGAGGAGAAAATTTCATCTCTTGTAAGGAAAAACAGAAAATACGTATGGTTCTTTTATTCTAAAACATCAGGGGGCAAAATTCACTCAAATTGAATTATGTGCGTAGGCGCAATTTGTGGAAATCACAGAACAGTCCTTGTAAGTATTCTACGCATACGTATGGTATTGCGTCCCATGCATCATGGAGAGTCGTGACCGCCAATGTGTTATAATCATTTTTAGTTGTGATAAATTAATTATAACCCTGTAAACAATAATAACCAACCACAACACCAATGAACAAGTGAATAATCAGTATACATTAGTAATAATTATGATATTAATTTGCACAATAAGTTAACTTAACCGATGTCATTCAAATTCAGTTTGTAACTCTCATCCTACACCTAGTAATTGGTTATATAGGTTAATTGCCTCTATGTATTTAGTTTGGGAAACTTTACGATATATGCAGAACTGAATATGACCGACTCTCGATATGTATAAGGGGTGGTGCAATTAGTGCTTTAGGAATTTGAAATTGAATAAATTGTTTTAATTTGAAGGACAATTATGTCTTAAAGATAATATCATGGCCCTGTATCGCTGTCGGTATTTAGCACTGATCTAAGCGAAATCCTCCCCCGTATCACTGTCGGAATTTAGCACTAACCAAGGCGGGACTCTCCCCGTGTCGCGGTCGGTGTTTAGCATTGACCTAGACCGAACTCTCTCCCGGATCGCTGTCGATGTTTAGCACTGACCTAGGTGGAACTGTCCCTCGTATCGCTGTCGGTATTTAGCACTGAGCTAGGTGGAACTCTCCCTGCATCGCTGTCGGTATTTAGCACTGATCTAAGCGAAACCCTCCCCCGTATCACTATCGGAATTTAGCACTAACCAAGGCGGAACTCTTCCCGTATCGCGGTCGGTGTTTAGCACTGACCTAGACCGAACTCACTCCCGCATCGCTGTCGATGTTTAGCACTGACCTAGGTGGAACTGTGCCTCGTATCGCTGTCGGTATTTAGCACTGACCTAGGTGGAACTCTTCCTGTATCGCTGTCGGTATTTAGCACTGATCTAGGCGAAACCCTCCCTCGTATCACTGTCGGAAGTTAGCACTAACCAAGACGGAACTCCCGCCGTATCGCGGTCGGTGTTTAGCACTCACCTAGACCGAACTCTCTCCCGGATCGCTGTCGATATTTATCACTGACCTAGGTGGAACTGTCCTTCGTATCGCTGTCGGTATTTAGCACTGAGCTAGGTGGAACTCTCCCTGTATCGCTGTCGGTATTTAGCACTGATCTAAGCGAAACCCTCCCCCGTATCACTGTCGGAATTTAGCTTTAACCAAGGCGGAACTCTCCCCGTATCGCGGTCGGTGTTTAGCACTGACCTAGACCGAACTCTCTCCCGGATCGCTATCGATGTTTAGCACTGACCTAGCTAGAACTGTGCCTCGTATCGCTGTCGGTATTTAGCACTGAGCTAGGTGGAACTTTCCCTGTATCGCTGTCGGTATTTAGCACTGATGGTTCCACCACCGGCACCTAGAAGAGGGCGCTAACAGAAGAGGAGCTGCTCTCCAGCAGCTCCGACGAACACCAGCGAATGAACCACCGCCGGCAAGGGGAAGAAGAGGAAGTCCGCCAAGAAGGAGAAGGCTAGAGATTCTCTACCAGCCAAAGGGAAGCCGCACCAGACTGCCGATAGTCACAAGACATCAGCAAAGTGTCCAGCGGTGTAGCTCTACGAAGTAAATTTCGTGCAGGCAGTTGGGAGCGTGAAGGCCTTGTGCCGAGAAAAACCCACCTTCTTATTTAAAGTCAACCACCTGGAGGTGAAAACCGCCAGCGGGGATGACTGGAAAAAGGTGGCGACCGCGCTTCCGATGGAGGATAAGCAGTACTATACGTATACCTTGCAGAGCTATCGCCCTATAAAGGTCGTAGTTAAGTACCTGCCGCCCACCTTGAAGGTGGAGACTATTAAGGCCGAATTTCTGGCACAAGGTTTGACGGTGGGGTCAGTCGCAAACATGAAGAGACGTGATAAAACCGCGCGCTCGGTTTTCATGGCGACTGTCCCTCGCCCAAGCATCGCGGCCGCCTATAAGGTAAAGGAGCTGTTCGGGATTAAAGTCTTCGGTCGTCCTTTTTAAGACCAGCAAAAGACCAACGATGCCAACGTTTTGGGCACCCGTCGAAATGCTGCAGGCTGACGGCGAGATGTGCAGAGGAGCACTTAACGGAAAAATGCGGACTGGACGCAAGTGTGCTAATTGCGGGGCTGAGCATCCGGCTACGTGCGGTGTATGAGAAGTTGACAAGCCGCCGGACAGTTGCTCGGCATGCAGAGCAGGCTCCCAAGCCTAAGCCGCCGCCGGTAAAAATTGAGAAAGCGTTCCCCAAACTGCCGCCACTCAGCACACAGGACGGCGAACTGCTAAGCTCCTAGAGCGTGCGAAAGTGGGTGCACAAAAGGGAAACTTCTGATGGTAACCGAGCCAGCTACGCCGCTGTTGCCAGCGGATCCCAAAAGCGGGCAAAGGTGGCCTCCATAAAGGTCGCTCCTGCCAAGTCGCCGAAGAAGAAGGAACCAACGGCGAAGAACGTCCCGAAGAAGAGCGAGAAGCCGAAACTAGCTCTTCTTCGAAGAAAAAAGGAGCGAAACCTCCAAGAAGTGTCGCGAAATCTGAGGCTACTACGAGTAGCGAATCCGACAGGGAACCTAAAGTTTCCTCCCAGGACTCGCTACACTGCTTCAGGTTCCTGAAGCAGGCTGCAGGGAAGGCGGTGATTGGGCTTAATAAGCTCCAAAGTATTTCTAATCCCCTAGAGAAACTTCAATTTCTCATGGAGCTGGTGGAATCCATCATGCCGAGAAGTCTCGGAATTGTTACCTGGAACGTCCAAGGATTCCTAAACAAAAAAGTCGAGTTCGCTCAGTTCCTTGTGGACCACAGGATTGATATCGCATTGATCTACGAAACGTGGCTGAAGGCTAACCAGAAATTCAAGATCCCGAACTACCACGTCCATCGAACTGAGAGGCCAACCAAAGGAGGAGGAACTGCTGTTCTGGTAAAAAGGCGCATCATACATTCGCAAATCTGCCTCCCTACTAACAGCAAGGAAAAGAGCGTGATTGCCATGAAGAGAACCGGTGTGACCGTGATGTTCGTAGCTTGCTACATCAAACCTAAGCAGACCGTGAACGCCTTAGAACTGGATCGCGGACCTCGCCGACCACGTTTTCGTCTCGGGAGACCTGAACAGTAAACACCGTTCATGGAACTCCAGAGTCGACAACACCAACGGCAGACTCCTAAGAGTTTGGCTCGACCAAACAAACATGCTCAGATCACCGGGACGTACTTAACACTAGCGGCTCCCTCATAGAGTACAATGAACAGAAAACACAACTGGAATCTGTTCAGGAAGCTGATATCGGAAACAATAACAACAAATCCCAGTATTGAGATCGTGAGCGACCTAGAGGAGAAAGTCTGCAACACCACGTGGCAGACCCAAGAGACATTGAAAAGTCTGAGCTTAAGCCAAAGTTTCCCGAGGCGAAAACCCTGCCGAGGGAAATCGTGGAAAAGATCAAGAAGCGAAATCGAATCAGGAGGGATTTTCAGCGGGCCAGATACCTACCGCTTAAGGTGGCTCGCCGCCACGTAAGCAGGGAGATTCAGAGAGACATCGAGGCGTATAGGCTGCGGAAATGGGACAACTTTGTTGAGACCAACCAAGAGCGAGACCCACACAATCTCTCCAGAATTCTGAAGCGAGACAGAAAGCCTATCCCGGAGATTAAGAACGGAACAGGTTGCCTGGCGGACTCGTAGAAGGCGGAAGCCCTCGCGACCACCCTCCTGGGCCACTTCACGCCAACGGCACGCAAAGATCCAGAGCAGGAGAAAAGGTTCTGGGCCGCCCTGGCAGAGATAGATGACATGGAGGCAGGACCTCCGATCGTCGTCTCACCCAGGGAGGTTCTGCAAGTAATCAAGCGGATCCCGAACAGAAAGGCCCCCGGCGAAGACGGTATAACAGGAGGAGCGTTGAAGAATCTACCGCTCAAGTTGCTGGTCAATCTGATATAAATCTTCAACGCAGTGCTCCGACTGACATGCCACCCGACCCGGTGAAAGTTTGCCCAGGATTATCTCAGCCTTGAAACCGAAGAAGGTTCTTTTTCGAAAAGACGCTAACTAGCGAAAATCCCGCAATGAAGAACGCCACTATCCGAACAACCCCTTAAGGAGCGAAGCACACGTACCACCTACGATTATCTTAGTAGACTGGCATTAGTATCACCGTAGCACATACTAGTACCATACTAACGTATATTTTTCTGTTTTAGGAACCGAGGAGGGAGTCCAGGAAGAAGACTCCGAGGCCTAAACATCCAGGACCGAAGACCCCAGGAAGATCATCAACCTGATGGAACTGGAAGAGGAAGAACAGGTTGCCAGACAACCAAGGACATCGAAACGTTAGCGAATAATCGAAAATAGCCATTGGTACAAGGAGATCTGAAATATATTTTTTTCCATTCTAAACGGGAAATTTTTTTTTTTATATAGGGACGAAACAATGAAAAAAAACTTTTTCTGAAGAGTGGTATACAAAAGTTTGTAAAATTTGTTAAGCATTTTTTGAACTTTTCAATATTTATGTTAATTATGAAGAATGCTGTAATTCTTAGCTAGAACCGAAAAATAAATCAATAAAATAGGATAGGTTTTCCCTACTTTTTTGCTACATATTTATTAACTTCTACGCTATGGTGCAGAACATAATATGTTAACTAGTGGTAAGCGCTATTGGGTATTGAAAGCGGTACCCTGTGTTTCGATACTCTTTAGTTTATGTTGTATGAAATAATCAATGTGCGCTTTGCGTTTCTAAAGAATGTACGGTTTCTTTCTATTGCGAATAATTTAATCGTACACGTAATCCCTTACAGCGGCTTATATGCAGTTTTCAATCGATACTACTTTAATTGGAAGCTAAACCTAAAAAATTGTTATGCAAGCACCAATTTCTTAGAAAGCAGACTGCATTACATTTCGTGTAACGTGAAGAATTACTTCCTTTCGTGGCAATTTGTCGTTAGTTGTTCCAATAATTTTCTGACTACTCTCTACGTACAATTACAGTGTACACTAATGGACATAAGTAACCAATCGCATATCACTACACCAGAAATGCTCTATTTAAGAACTATTGCTTTGCATATACAGTGTATCTACCTAATGCGTGGTTGGAACATAATTTCTTTCCTAAGCGATTTAGAAAAGTTTTCAAATAAAAAATATAGAATAAAAGCAGTTGTCAATTCTGAGGAGTTCCACAATAATCATGGAAGAAAGGGAAATGCAGAGAAATACACGTCCAGTGAATAATAAAATCGTTGCTGTCTAAGTAAATGTCCCTTGTGCTTATCCTTAAGTCTTGTAATGGTTAAGGGTTTGAAATTCGAAGGGATAGAATTCTAAATAATAGCATCGTTATAACAAAAAGACTGCGTTAAAACAGCAGTATACCTTTGTATCCAACATTAATATTATGAGTATCAGTTCTAAAGGCGAGCCTTCGATGCATTCGAGCATTTTAGCCACGCTAACGTATGGGTGATATGCTATCTTCTCCTGATACCGTAGGTAAAACTTAGACTAGCATCTTGAACTTTTTGTAATCTGCGAAGTCCTCCGAGTCTAAACAAGTACCGTCAATAACACCGCAATAATTAAACCTAGACAAAGTGTTTACGCAGTTTCACGCCCAGAGATTCCTTACTAATATACCACACGCCACATGCTGCCTAAATCTTAAATCACGTTCAACAAAACGTTTTGCCATAAGATATTTATAGCGGTAAGATTATGTTACATCAAATAAAACATGCCCAACAACGTAATAGAGATATATGAGATACATACATACATACTTTAAGGAAAGACCATTAGCCACAAAAGCAAACACGGGCGACGTTGCACCGTAAGTATAGCGCGACGAGGTACCAAATTTCATGCATAATCGTTTCTCTAGAAGTGTCTTCCGGAGGCACAAAGCGGTATGCAACCTCTGCTGTGCAATGTTAGAATCAAGTAACTTCAAATTTTCAAGTTTTGGTTAGAGTGATTTGGAAGTTTTAAATTTGTAATCGCTAACTTTTTTAATTTTACCACTAAGTGTTTATAAGAAAACACTTCATTTCGAGTACATCAACGTACTTGATTCTTATTGACGCGGCAAATCTATCATTAAATACTGAAGAGAACGCAAAGGAAATTATCATGCTAATTCAAAGACAAGAAGGGACATATAGATATAGATTAAATAGAGTAGGTGATTGCAACAAAAATAGTGTTCTTAGTTGGATGTATTCAAGAAGGTATATGTCAATATCAACAGCAAAATACTCTAAATAATTAATATATTGGCCTCTCCATCGGCAAATACTGAAAATTTAATTTAATTGGCTTATCCGTTGTAATAAAATTTACTTTAGTCACCCGGTAGAAAAGAAAGAAAGAAAGAAAAGACGTTTATTAAATTCTCAAAAGTTGAAACAACAACATAGTTTTGTTTTCTGTACAATTGTGCTGGTAGAATTTTCCTGTACTTATTGGTAGTTACAATTCATGTATTATAAAATTTTACATTCCAAAATAGTCAATTTCCGGTGTGTTCACAGCCGCTAGCCGTAGCACTCGCTTAAATCGCACACGCGAACACCAGCCCGGCTTCTACGTTTGCGGTTACCGCACTAATCGCGCACTGTCACAAAAAAGGGGAAAAAGAAAAATGCAAAAAAACAACCCTTGCAGATTCGTTGGTCCCATCGTCGACAGGTGGCTAACGCTGGTGCAGCCTCGGCTCTCCCTCTTCGTCCGGGAAAATGTGCCGGTGTTTGCCGCGGACGGCATCCGTTATTCCCGCGATGAGTGGATTTTCGTGTAGCGCAGTGTTCGCGGAGAATCTGGCTGCACCGCGGGTCACGAAGTCCAGTATGGTCTCCACCGCCGCTTGCTGATGTAATCGCTGGATTGGCGTCCTTCGGTCGGCCCCCAGGACTAGTCGCAAGCATTTGTTCTGGGTTACCTGCAACCTGCGGATGTGGTGCTTGGCTGCTCTACCCCAGCAGGGCGAGCTGTACGTTAAAATTGGCCGGAGTAGCGTCTTAAACAGTAGCAGTTGGTGATGCTTACATTTCTGTTTATTAGTATAAACAGCAGCTTATGCAATGTCGCGTTGGTCCGGGCAATGTTGCTGATGATTGCGTCTCGAAAGGTTAGTCGCTTGTGAAGCCTTATCCCGAGATATTTTACAGGATCTGAGGGTGTAAGTCGGGTATTGAGAAACACAGGATAACGAGGAATGTGGACGGGGTTGGTGCGGCGAGTGAATACTGTAATGGTGGTTTTCGTGGAGTTGGCGATTAATTTCCAGGTTCGAAGGTATTGTTCATAACAACCAGCTTGGACAGCAGGCTGTCGATCCAGACCCTATCAAACGCTTTTTCCAGGTCAACAAACATATTTGCCATGTACTGGCATTTGCTGAACGCTGAGATAGTGTCCGTGATGACTCTGGCGACTTGATGATTGGTCGAGTGACCCGGACGAAAGCCGAATTGCTCTTCAGGGAGTAGGTTATTTTCACTGATGTGTTCGTTGACTCGGCGTCATATTACTTCTCGAGAATCTTCGAGATAGCAGGTAGCAAGGAAATCGGGCGGTAACTCGCTGATTTGTCCGGCTCCTTCCCAGGTTGAGAACAAGTATCACTGTAGCTGTTTTCCAAGGTGTGGGGAAATGTTGTAATTTAATTGCTGCGTTGAAGATATAGTTATACTGTACTAGGGTTTTGCGAGGGATATGCTTGAGGATATGGTTTTGGATGTTATCATTTTTGGGAGCTTTGAATGATGAGAATAGGGCGATGTATTGTCGGATCTGCTTGGGGGTGGTGAGAAACTGGTTGGCGGTTGTGGGTCGTTCGGGGTTTTGTAGGAAGAATTGCGATGCTGGGGCGGATACCTGCTCTTCAACCTGGGGGGTGGTGTTTGGAGTGGCGTGGTAGCCCTCAAAGGCGGTTGCGATGCTTCCCGCAATATCGCGATCCCGTAGGGCGATGCCTTCGTCCGGGTCTACTATACCGTTGATGTAACTGTGCTGTGCCCTGAGGTGTTTGTTGAGCCCCCAGAGCGTTCCATCCTGCGGTTTGAGGTTGCGTAGCCGTCAGTTATACGCGTCGTTACGATAGCGAGGGATGCGCTGCTTAACTTCCGCGTCGAGTCGTTTAACTTGGAGTCTATCTTCCCCGTTCCTAGTGCGCTGGAATCTCTTCCGTGCGATGTTCCGCTTGCGAATTAATTCCAGTATTTCTTGCGACAGCTCGCTATACCGGAACGGGTTACGAATTTTCCGCGGAATTATTTTTTCCGCCGCGCGCTTGATTAGGTGCGCAATTTCATCAACGACACGATCAATCCGCAATTTCTCGCATTATCGGTGCCTCGTTTAACAACGCCCTGAAGGCCGGCCAATTAGCTCCATTCCTCCAAGGGAGAATTCTAGCGCCGAGTGATCCGATGGTAGCGTACGCAGTCTGATCGGTGACACACCCGCGATATTTGCTGACAGTACAAGATCCAAGGTGTTGGGGGACGTGCTATTGTGCGGGAAATGCGTATGCTCTCCCGGATCGTGCAGCATCACGTTGGTGTTATCAATATAGTCCCGCAGCACACTTCCGTTTTGGTTGTTGCGGCGGCACCCCCAGGTGATGTGTGTCGCGTTGAAATCCCCCGCTAGTATCACATTTCTTCCTAGGCGGAAGAAAGCGTCCTGTTTGCCGCGACTGAACGTTTCTGCGGGCTGTTGTAGAATGTAATCAAGATGGTGTTGTTCGCGAGTTGCACTGCCACCGCCTCGGAGTCATTTAGCGGGGCATCGCCCGTTTGTAATCTTCTGAACGGCACGTCTTCCCGAATCAGCAGAGCCGCACCGCCATGGGCGCCGTGTTTCCATTCCTGAAGCATAATGTAACCTCTTATTTTAACACAGTACCTGACAGGCGCTCTGACCTCATTCAACATCATGACGTGGATGCCCCATCGTCGAGCCGCCGCAGTCAGTTCTTCTAGCTTATTAGAGACCCCGTCACAATTCCAATGAAGGATTCTAACGAACGTATTGCTTGTTAAATGAGTCAAGGGCTTCCGCTAGCTCTGATAGGGTTTTACACCTGGCCATAGTTTCGCGAAGTTCCACGAGTTTTTGCGCGAGCCACTTAAGGTTCACTGTATTCTTGATATCGTCAAGGGTCAACGAGATTTCGTTTATACATTGCAAGCTGCTAGGCTCATTCGCGCGCGGTTTTTCTCGGGAGCTCGTTGGGGGAGGCTCGCTGTTTATCAGAGGATTCGCGCGAATCGCGGCTGGAGTGGCGCCGGTTTCGCACGGACCGCGACCGGCCCCGCGCGGAAATTTTCTTTTCACGGGTGTTAGAGGGGGCAAGGCCGCGAAGAGCTCGACTCT
Organism: Oryctes borbonicus; assembly: GCA_902654985.2. Taxonomy (NCBI): domain Eukaryota; kingdom Metazoa; phylum Arthropoda; class Insecta; order Coleoptera; family Scarabaeidae; genus Oryctes; species Oryctes borbonicus. The sequence continues at coordinate 748,476 of LR736872.1, forward strand.
GTCCGCTGGGAGTTGGACTAGAGCCGCGAGGGGAGGGACTGGTAGCGCGCGACTTCCCAGCAGTACTTGGTAGCGGGGGAAAGTTGCGCTTTTCCCACGCGTTTCTGGTTGGTGGCGGCGCCGAGACGTACTTCTCACGCGTCGGCCCCCCCTTCCCTTTTTCGGTCCTCCGTCGTTTCTCTTCAACCGCCTTCTTGTATTCCGGGCACTGTGCACTGGAAGCCGGGTGATCACCCTTACAGTTACAGCAGTACGCCGGTTGTTCGCGGTTTTTCAGGCACCGGAACGATTCGTGGGCCTCACCACACTTTACACAGCGCGTGACCTTCATAAAACAGTTCGCGGTGGCATGCCCCCACGACTGGCACTTTTTACATTGAATGACTTCCTTCTTAGAGAAGTGCGGTTCGAAATATACACGAGTGTGTTCGATACAACGTACTTTTGCCTGCAGTTCTTTGACGATAACTGTTTTCGGCACCGTGATCATAAAGATAGGGTACTTAGTCTTTTTGAATTTCACTACCGTGTTCACTTTGATGCCCGCCTGATCACCAGTTCATCTTTGATATCGCCACACTCATACTCACTGTGTAATCCTTTAATCAAGACCGCCAGGGTAGCGTGTTCAGTTTGCGCTTGAAAAATGTTTTTCAAGCCGCGACACAAAGCACAGCGCTGGCGGTTTCGCGATTTTTCTCGCGGGTTTACGTGGACCGGCTCGAGAGCTCGTAGCATCCTCCTGCGGTACGCTGGAATCCTGCCCTTCCGTGATGTCCATTCGATCATCGACACGATCGGCAAGTATACTGTAGCGGTTGCAGACCTCCACATTAAAATGCTGGATAAGCGGGTCAGAAGTACGGGGTTCGTCGACTCTTTTGGTAGTGCTCCCCGCATTGTTGCTAGGGCTCCCTCTTCTCCTTAACCATTGGGCTGAGAACGTTGCTGGATCCTACGCTGCTCCCTTGAGTAGCCATGTCGTCAGCAGCAGCGTCAAAATGACGTTTCGTATACTCCTGTGTAATAATTTTGGTTATTTTTCTAACCAGCGTCGGCATACTATCGAAGCTTGAGTTGGAGTCTTCGGATGCATAGGGCGAATATCGCGATTTACCCCTTGCTGGGCTGCTCGCACTGGTCATTAGCAGCGGCACTATAAAGTAATCCGCAAACACACGGCTAAAAGGTCTCAGGAACGAAAAACAAAACACACAAGCGTCAATAAGCGCGAAAAACGTCACAAAAGATACACATTACCGCGCCCGGGCAACGCCACCGGGGGTAAACGAGGGCCTGCCTATCCGTACAATGCTACGGTAGGCTCACTCACTCACTATTCACGGAAACACACTACGCTGATTCACCGTGCACTTACAATGAATGATTCACACCGCTTATTCACGAGTGACTCACTGTACAATATACTACACTGTAATACCTGCCGCATACAGCTGCGTACAGCAAAGACACGTCCTCTCGCTACAACGATCGGACGAGAACTCAGTTTAGTCACTCGGTAGGATTTGAACCTGCGTTTTTCATTTTCTAGACGGATGCGCTGACCACTACAGCACAGAGTTCCGTAATTCAAATCCTACCAGTGCCTAATGAATTTTGATTCGTTAACTAAATTTAATGACGTCATATAAACCAATGAAATTATTTGCCGATGGAAAGCCTAATAAATTAGTTATTTAGTATATAATTGGCAGAAGTAAATATGTCTAGTAAATATTGTAATATATCTATAAATAATAAATAATAACTACGTTCGTAAAAAGTATTTGAATTACGAAGTTCTGTGGTGCTGTGGTCAGCGTCTGAAAACGACAGACATATGTTCAAGTCCTACCGATATATGATTCATTAACTAATCGGCTAAGGTAGTCAAATTAAATTTTAAACAGAATACTTCACTTGTCACTAAATTAGTTACCAGAATTTCAGTATTTCACTCGTGGGATCGGAAACGACAACAGTTAGCCGATAGCCGACAGAGACTGCCCTCAAGGAGGGGTCTAGCCGCCTCTGATCTGGTGTTTAGTTGCAGATGATCTCTTACAGAACTTGACCTCCAGCTGATATGAGGTGCTAGGGTACGCATGATCCGTAAAAAATATGAGAATATCATATCACAACTTATGCAAAGAGCTCTTGACGATACATACAAACGATGTCAAAATCATAGCCTGCACAAAAACTCGAAAAAGATTACAATCATTCCTTTCACAAGGAAAAGGAAAGTCTGTCTAAAAACATCTCCATCGAAGGGAAAACGATTAGCTTCAGCGATGAAGTTAAATACTTGGGAATCACGTTTGACAAAGAACTATCGTGGAACTACATGTCCAACTTACATACAAAAGGTTATTGCGATATCACTAGCATGCCACAGGCTACTTCGTAAGAACTGGGGTCTTAAGTCTCAAATAACCTTTTGGTCATACGCAATAGTAATTAGAGCCATGATCATCTACACCTCTTCGGTTTGGTAGCCAAAAACAGCTCAGAAGACTGTGCATCAGCAGCTTCAACAAATTCAGAAGAGGCTTGCTTGTCTCAACATCACAGGTGTAATGCGCATGTGTCCCACAACAGCGCTGGAAGCCCTGTGGGGATTACTAGCACTTCACATCTATATTCAGAAACAGACTCTACTGAGTGCCGTCACGCTTTGTAGAACGAAGGCGCTGCAACCTGAGGATCTTAAAGAGCATCCCAGATTCCAATATAAATTGTCTGATGAACATTGTGATTATTGAAAGCCTATGACTGGACATCCGGTCAGTCCTAGTGGGCCTAACTATCACCTTTCCCAATATATTTCAAGCAGATCCCTGCTTTGAACTTGTGCATCATAAAAAACCTTGAGATACGAGGCGCAACCATAACTATATTCAGTAACAGTCAGGTTGTTCTAAAGCCTATCAAAGCCTACACATACGAACCTGGTCTGATCGATGAATGTATACACAATTTAAGGGATATCAAAAATCACGTTACTTTGCGGTGGGTCCCAAGTCATCGAGGGATCGAAAATAACGAAAGGGCAGGGAAGCTGGCCAGAGAGGCTACAAATATGCCCTTCCTCAGTCCTAACCCTTTGTGGCCTATAAAAGAGCTATATCGAACAAATAATTAAAACATAGGAGGACAATCGAGAGAGTTCGTACTGGGAAAATGTTCCGGACAAAAAGCAGGCGAAGGAACTTATATTAAGCTCGCCCAAGACAGCAAAGAGGGCGTTATCGTTCAGCAAAAGCAACTTTAGGTTACTTTCGGGATTTCTGACAGGTCATGCAACCTTAAAATATCAGCTGTTCTAGGAAAAGCTGAAGATTAAATCTGTTTCTTTTTATGGTAACTAATGGAGTAAAAACATCAGTAGTTCACGCATTTCTAGTTTTTAAGAGGTGAACATTCTATCTCCTAGTAATGATTTTCCAATAATGTATATACATTATTGGATGGCAGGCGATACTTTCTTTTTCATTTCTTGACGAAGCTTCGCATTCAGTTGGCATTACATTACTATAAAGCATCGGACTTGTTGGCTGCCTTAGTAATTAGTTTTCCATTTACATCATTATCTAAATATGCGTATCGCTTGGGACAGTTAATAAATTTAGTTGGTATAATATTAGCAAATGTAACAATGCGGGAATATAAGTATTTTAACCCCTGCAGACCTGAATTTTTGTAGTTATTGGAAAAACATGTTTATCTTTATGGTATGCATATTGATACGTATATTTTTTGAAATACGTTTTTCTTCTCTCCGTAAAAATTATTTTTTTGATAATTTCTACTTAGAGTTAATTCTTGTAATTTTAACCGTTTTGAGTGTAAGATTAAGTTTCTCTGTTAGTGTATTTGTTGTATTTCAAACAATAATTTTGTCTCCTGTTATTCGTCTGGTAAATTTTTATCGTTTACACGGCAGACTTTTTCCTTCGGTGCTTTTTATGTCACTCTTCTTCTTTTGCATTTTGGAGAATCATTTTAGTATATACAGGGAGTGGTGTATTATCCTGATTTTCCTTTGTTATCTATTCGAGTTCATTACCGTTGCCCATATTTTTGCCTTGTGTTGTCTCACTAAGTCTCCGTAGCGAGCACCTCTGGAGTGAAGCGTGTGTCCCTTGTTTATTCCTACTTACACCACCAAATTTTGTAAAAGTTATTTAATAATGCTAGCTTGCGCCTGTTGCAATAAAACCGAGAAATCTTATAAAATTATGAATTGTTGTGTTTGTGACAAGCCATATAAAATTGATTACGTTAATGTACATAAAATTCATTTGAAACTGGATTTGCTTGCACTTGTAAAAATTGTATTGACTTTGGAAATAATTTGAATAGCCTGCGTTCAGTTATCGCTTCCCTTCAGGAAGAAAATAAAGAGCCTGAAGGACTAAGAAAGACTCCTTCAGGCTCTTTATTTTCTTCCTGAAAGGAAGCGATAACTGAACGCAGGCTATTCAAATTATTTCCAAAGTCAATACAGATTACGTCTGCTCCAAAAATACCTCTTGTTGAAACTGAAAAAATCATACAAGAAATTTCGAAACGTGAAAAGCGTAAAACTAATATTGTTATTTTTGGTTCATCTGAGGCGAAGTGTAACAATAATTCAGAGCAAATTAACCCTAACCGTAAGCTGATTGATGAAATTTGTTCTACTGTTCGAGTTACTGATGGTGTGAGAATATCATACTTGGGGGTGTAGGTTTGATCCTACACGCATTGATCTCCGACGCCCGACTAAAGCTTGTTTTTGTACCGAAACTAATGTAATAACCATATTGCGCAATATTTCGAAACTTAAGGCCAAGTTTCCTAATCTCTCCATCTAACGTGACCGTAGTCTCATGCAACTAGAAATGCATAAAGAAGTGTGCGGCGAACTAAACGTCCGGCAAAGAAATGGTGAGACTAACTTGAGAATCAAATATAAGAATGGCATACCGTCTATTACTTCTACTTTAAACTAAATACTTCCAACGGTTCTCCAGCAACGTTGAATTAACATTATCAAAATACTCGTGGTTTTAGATCGAAAACATTCATTCTTTACCAGCGCCTGTGAGGATTCTTATGATGTTATCGTTATTACAGAATCATGGCTGGATGATTCAATTTCTTCCTCTGAACTTGTACCTCATACATATAGTGTAGCGAGATGTGATCGTAAATTTAACCTAATTGACCGTGCCACTGGTGGAGGTGTTTCCATAGCTTTTGGAAATAAAGTTTCCTTTGAAATTGTTGACTCTTCTACCCTCTTATCACTTACACCTGCTATTGATTTTGTGATTTGTATATGTCGTGTTCAATATAACCATTTTATATGGCTGCTGTTTATATTCTACCCAACATAAACCAATATGATTTTGAGCTTTTTTGTGTATCTTGAAACCTTCTTAATCGATAAGCCTACTATTCTTATCGGTGACTTTAATCTTTCACTATTTGTAAGCAATACTTCTTCAGGTTTAAAGTGCTCTGCTTTCTTGCACTTATGTACATTATTAAAATTCAATCAGTATAATTCCGAATCTAATTGCGACGATAGGTTACTTGACTTGATTGTCTCTAATGTTCACTGCAATATTTCTGCCTCAATGGAAGAATTTCCGTTTGTACTAGTTGATCGTTATCTATTAATGTTTCACTTCCTTCATCTACTTCAAAATCTTCTTGTTTTCCTTCAAATGTCAATATCACATACAATTTTCAAATATCTGATCTTACTCAACTTCTACGCGAGCTTGTTTCTGTGAATTGGTCTTTTTTAAGCGATGTGCATAATGTTGATCTCGCTGTTCAATTGTTTTATAATACACTCCATACTGTATTTGATTCTTGTGTCCCAAAATATGCTTCAAAAAATATTTAATCGCATTATCCACCTTGGTTCTCTATTAATACTATTTCTAATCTGAAACTAAAGGAGTATTATAGACGTCGATGGAAATTTACTAAAAATGTATACTATCTGAATCATTTTAAACGACTCTAAAAATTTGCAAGGATGAAATTTCTTTGGTTTACTCATTATATCTTACTCATGTAGAAACATCCGTCGTTAATGATCCTAAGACAATTTTCAAATTTCTTCAAACAAAGCAAGGTTCAACCAGACTCCCAAAAACACTAGCTTACAGTGATTCGGACCTGGAATCTCCCCAGGACATTGGCAACGCCTTCGCTCATAAATTCAGTTCCTCTTACCTTCCTTATGGTAAAGTTGATCATGAGGACACACATACCAATTGTGTTCCTCTTACATTGTCTGCTGTTTCTGTAATAGATCTCATTAACATCTCTTCATTTCCACATAATTACAATGTTAGTGATGACTTAATTCCCCATTGCATTGTACGTAGTGCCTGCCACATGTTTGTCGAACCATTATCAATTATAATTAACTGCTCCATTCGGTCCAGTACCTTCCCCTCTTTTTAGAAGCGGGCCAGAGTAATTCCAGTTTTTAAGAAAGGAGGGAAGAACCTAGTGGATAATTATAGACCAATCTTGATTTTGTCCAATTTTGCTAAGGTCTATGAAACTTATTCTCCGCCATATATTATCACACAAAACCCTATATTTCATCACACCAACATGGTTTCGTACGAGGAAGGTCAACAGTTACCAATCTTGTGTCGATTTCCAAAGCCAGCATCTTGACGCGCAAGGACAAGTTGACGCGATATACACAGACCTCAGTAAAGCATTCGACACATTAGATCATAGTGTTTTACTTCAGAAATGTTCTACTTTTGGCTTCAGTCCATCACTTATTCGACTTCTAAAGTTCTATTTGACCAACAGAAGCAATTCTGTTTTTTATAATGGAATCAAATTTTTCGAATATAGTCCGTCTTCAAGTACTCCACAGTCATAATCATTATTATTAAATCTCTACGTCAATGATTTACTTGCTTCTGTATCTTGCCCGGTTCTAGCCTACGCAGAGCTTTATGCTTATTAAGAACTGAAATCACGTTATTGAGCTACAGCGTAACCTTAATGCCATCACCGCTCGGTTTGCCACTTCAAAGCCACTGGTCAATGTGAACAAGTGCTGCTACATGTCATTCACAAGGAAATTTAACTCAATTACTTCCACTTACTCCACTAACAGCCCAGCACTTCTGAGAGTTAATGAATTTCGCGATCTTGGACTTATTTTTGATAGTCGTTTGAGCTTTGGGCCGCATATCAACCGCTTCTGTATTTCCGAATCGAATGTTTTAGGCTTCGGAATGCGCACCTACAGATACTTTGAGAATATATCCCTTTTCAAAACTTTATTTTATACCTTTGCTGTAAGCAAACTCTCTTTATCTCTTTCTCTCTTTGGTCACCGCACTACATCTATCTATAACTCCTAATTGAGAAGATTCAACTGAGATTTCTCAAATTCTTACCCTTCAAGATTGTTGGCATTTATCCAGTGCGGAACATCGATTATGGTGCTACTTCTCGATCGACATGGGATGCACACCGCGGCTTCTCGTCGGGAGCGACAGAGTGCACGTTTTGCCTGGAAGTTAGTGCGTGGCGTCCTTGATTGTCCCGACTTGCTTTCTTTCTTGAATTTTCTGGCTCCTCGCACATCTTCACGTGCGCCTCCTACTTTCTCCCTTCCCATACCTCGAACAAATCTGTTATCCTTTTCTCCCATTACTCCTATGTGCCGCATAACCGATACACTCTATAATGATGTATTTTTTAGTAAAATTAATGAGTTTTGGTTTTTTTTTCCTTTTACTGTTTTTTATTTTGTCTTCAATTATTATTCTTACTATTAGTATTGGACGTACTTTTGTATAATGTTGTCCTGTAACTGGAAGCCTTTGGACAAGGGGAAGTGTTTCTAAATATAAATTAAAAAACTTATTTCTTAATTTATTTAAAAAAAATAAAAATTAGATAACTTCAAAGAGTATATAAAAATAAACCTTTATATAAAATAAAGTGAAATATTGCACGCTATTTTAAACTTCTATTTGTGAAAATTGCCAAAGTAATTTCTATTTATAGTAAGCCACAAATGTACCTTGAACACATGGGTTCGTTCATTCTCTACCATTTTTACATCAACTTGCTTCCTTTTTGTTACTAAACAGAGGAATGTGATCAACTCCATCTGTCTGAATTTCTTATAACTACGTTGCTCAACAATATTTTTAAAATGAAACGTGTAAACCACTAACTGAACGGGAACATAACAAACATATTTCATATTTTACTAAGATTACTATTTCCATATGTTTATAAATTACTAAACATTGCAACAATACACATCAAACTAAAAAATACCAACAGAAAGAACATTACACAAAACAATTGAACTTACCTCAAATTCAACCACAAAGTACAACAGTTATGCGTAACTGTCAAGAAATGGTTGCATCCTCGACTAATTCATAGATTCGGAAGCTTAATAATATGAACAAATAAGAGTTGCATAGTATCAGCGTATTTGGTCACTTTTCACAATTAAAGTTGTGTGTTGTGTGTACTTCGCTATAAACACTAATATTGAGCCGCGTGGATTCTACGCATTTGCAGAGCTTGGAACTAAAGAGTGATCAAATTGAATAATGTTTATTCAGAATGTATTATATAAAATGACTACAAACGTTTTATTTAGTATTTAGGTAAGCCGACAATTCTGGGCCTGGATACGTTTGTGCGTAGCTGTCATGTAGAACCATCAATTCGTTAAATGAAATATTACATATTGAATCATATAACCTTTCATTTCTGAAGCATCGAATATATTTTATGTGGTAGATACTAATTTTCAATGTCCCCTTATTATTTACGTAGAGCAAAATGGTGCTTAAAACTAATTGTGGACTTTCTTCTGTTCATCTTTAATCTGAAATAAGTTATATTATTGTTTTTTTTTTAATTATTTAATGAATTTGTGAATCCTGTATTTTTTTCTTAATTTGGCAAAAAAGCCTAGAATATCTTCAACTTTCAATTTTAATACTGTAAGGAACAATGAGCACCGCGTGAGTTTGACGTCGTTGGAGCTAAGAGCGAAACGTCAAAACGTTTAAAAAAAAAACAACGACCGCGGAAGTCTACAACAAATTTAATTTATTGATTAATTAAATTTTGTTATATAAAATTCTTCCAAAATATACGTATAGCAACCACATTCATTATCTCGTGTTACTTGATGAATACGTTTATTCGTTGACGCCCACAATATTAAAAAACATACATCTCTTCCTGTTATGTGCAGTCTAATATCCACTGTAATTCTGCAAATATAGATAATTTTTACATGTTATACTTGTTCTATTTTCAACACGTAGTTCAAATAACATAACTCACTGTTAAAGAGTTTTAAATATTGTTCGCTTATTTAAACATTGGCCAAAAAAGTCATCCTAATTTGAGTGCCATATGCAATACACGGGGTAAAATCCAATATAGCGTTTGTTTGGATATACTGTCATACTCTACTTTAATGTGTGTCGTCACGGATTGAATCATTCATGAATATACGTGGTATGTATGTATGCCGATACAAACGAGTCAACCTGTGGAATCTGCTGTATTATTCTTCATTTTGAATAGTAAAGTACATACGTTAATTAAATAAGCTACTATTTCAACGTACAGGGAAGATTTCTTAGCAATCTTTTCAACAATAAAGTTTTCGCACATCTAACAATTCAGGTAAGCTGCAAGTAAGGTTCATAACCGCATACGATATATGTATGTATGTTCCCTGTGGAAAATTTCTCCCGTATGAATAACGTATGGCGTTTTCATATTAATGACGGTCAAATTTAATATTATGTACATGTAAAATGTTTAGGTAAGCTCCCACGTTTTTGATTAACTACTCTACAGGTTGATCCCGCTAATATAGTTTTATTTACATAATTTTGACAAGCAGGATTATTTGCGTTTTGTTAAAACATCCACGTACACGAGTTCTTATCATCGATAACTATTCAGATTAGATACACGGATCCATGCAAGGTTTTTTATTAACGCATTCGCAATGTAGATTGTTTTCATATGTATTATAGCTGCCGTTTCATGCATGCTATTAAAAATTCCAATAATGTTTTTCCCAAAAATATTGCAATGATTCTTCAATGGAGTTTTCTAACACAGGTGATTTGGTTAGGGCCATCCTTTCTGACAATAACGCGCGATTAATTCGTGTGCGTGAATTTAGATATACGTGTTACAACTCGTATCGGTATAAAATTAAATTAGGCCTGCTACTATAATAATGTCAGATATCTACATAGATCTAAGATTGACTTAATCTTTTTAAGTTGGTGTTTGGCGTTTACGAAATGTGTAAAAGTATTTTGTGCAAGGGAACGTTGAGGGATGTTCATTTATTTCGAACAAACTTTTCGTCTAAAAATGAACAAAGAAAATATATTTCATGTACAATTGCAACATAATGGTGAAATCTTTAGTATAGAACTATACGCAGTAGAGAAACGTACAATGAACTAATGCAAGGTATACAAAATAACCCAATAATAAATATTTTTTATTTTATATTGTCCATATTTCTTAAAGATAATAACATCTTTGTCAGACGAATCATTACTATCACTTTCTGGCGAAGAAGAATCTTTGTCCTACGAACACATTAATGGTATCGTATCAAAGAATCAATAATTTGGGATCATTTTCATTAATGAATCAACTTTGGAATATCTTTGAGAAAACAAATGTTTAGTTCAAATAAATTCTACTATTATCACACTGTGGATCAACGACCATCTCTTGCTGACGCTTGAGATAGAGTGGGATACGATACATTTGTCCAACCCCGGCATGCATAAGCGTTAAGGAAAGCGGTACCCAGTCAGACGATACTACTTCTGCGAGTTTGTCTGACTAGAGACGTAAAATGTCAGAGGCGTAGATGCATCGAACGGAAAACGTAGTTTAATTCTCAATATCGTAAAAACATTAAATAAAGATAATAATAGAAGTGTTTATTAACATTAATTACTAAAGCATACTCTGAATTTTCAGTTGTGAAATGTGTTCGCTTACTTGTTAGAACATTTTTAAATACAGAAAAGCTTCTTTCGACATCACAACTCGTAAGAGAAGCGCAGTGAAAATCGAACCTATAAGCGTTGGATTTATCGGTCCGACTAAAAATTGCATCGATTTTTTACAAAGTATTTTATTTTTTTAAGGCATATCACGAATATGTTCGTTAATAAAATGCGAATTAGTGTGTAAAGATGGATTCTGTAACAGAGATTAATTAATTTATAAACATTCGAAAAATTCTCTCTAATAAATTCCGCAACACTATGGGGACGAGGACACTGCATATAAGATGCAGACAATTTTCCAGCTTCAAGTACATAAGCTGCAATGTCACTCGCAAAAAACAAAGTTTTCTCCCGTTTCCTCACATCTTTGAAAATATTGTCAATACTGCCGACAACTACTTCCGTTATTGTATCATCATTTACGCGTTTTATTATTTTGCTGGCTATTAAATGTGGCTTTCTGGGACAATCTGTACACAAAACACCAACAATTACGTGAACTATACCTCGCTCTGATGCATCCATGTTTCGTCTGTGCTCAACCAGTAGTAATTGTTTTTTGTATTTTTGGGATATATTTTTTTATAACGTCGACTCGTCTGTAATATTTTTACCCGTATATTTCGCCTGAAAATTTTTAAAGACTGAATTATCTAGTTTTCGGAAGGACATACTTGCAGCCACAAAGTTTTCACTGAGATTGCCATAAAAATTGGCAAGGATGGAGATGAACATCGGTTTTCAAATGGTTCGAGGATGCTTGTTAGGCGGTATGGTAAATATAATAGAAAAAAAAAACGAAAACTGAAGATTAATTCGGTTTTCGTTTTGTTTTTAATTTGTGCAGATTTATTAAAATCTGCACAATTTAAAAAAATAATTCTAATAATAGGATAAAAGGAAATCGAACTTAATTAAAGCAAAAAGGAATTTTGAAAATTCTCAATTAAAAGGTATATACTAAATGTGGTAGAGTAAACTAAAGCTAATGTGAGAATAAAGATGATAACAATAATTGAAAATAAAAAAAAAATCCTAACCTCAGAAAACGAATTAGAAATATAGAGAGCAAAGCTAAAGGTGGAACGTCTATGCTAAATGTAGTCGTCAATCTGCAGTATGATTGTTATCATTATGTACTAACAACATTTATTATTCTAATCGGTTTTATTGTAAATTAAATTAAAGCGAGAAAAAAGTAAAGGTGTTTAATTAGTTAGCGATCTAACAAGCCCGTTCGGCCCGTCTATTTGGCCCTACAATCCAGTTCGGTTTTACAAGCCAAGTGTTAGATATATAGTATTGTTACGGCCTCCTTTGATACAAGAACATTAACGTATCAGGCTGGCCTGATGACGACAGTTGTAACATGACGAATGGAAATGCATGGTGTTGATAGACCGAGTCGCGGGCTTTGGAGATTTCAAAAATATTTCAGGAAGCCAAATAAAGAACATGGATAAAGCAAGAGTTTATAAAATATAATGTAAAGATTACCAGCAAGTACACCATGTAAAAACAAGTGACTCGGATCCGTACAATATGTATAGGCATTCGCTTTATAGCTAATCCGTCGCATCCGACAGAAAGTTTTCTTTCGGATGCGAACGAAATTTTTGTAAAAACAAAAAACTTCATAAAATATTAAACTACGCTTCCCAGTTTAAATATGATAGTTTGTTCTTCATTTGATTTTAAAAATGAATAAATAAGATAAGAAAATTACCGTACAATTTGCCCGTCGATTATGAAATTAATCGCTGCAAGGTTGAAACATGGTAAACGCGGAAAATTTAATTTAATCATAACTGTGAATATCCACAAACTAATCTAGTTATACAGGTGATTCACGGAACTCGTCCATTAAAAGTTCTTGAATTTGTAATAGTATCTCTATTTTAACACTTTGAGGCTAAGCCGAGTTAGTTATGCTCTATTTAGAAAAAACTAACTTCATCAATGTCGCACTTCCGGTTGCATCGAAAGTTATTGCTTTTGATATTATAAATAGAAACCTATATTTTTTGTGATATTTTTAACTTCTACTAGGCATTTTAAAGCCAATTTTATAAAACATCTTATCTATCGGTTATCGTTTTAGTTGTTTTGACTTTCGTTGAAAAAAAAAAAAACAAAAAGACGTATGATGTATTAATCGACCCAGAGTTAATTTGTCGTAACTTGGTAGTACTAAAAGTAATTTTTTTCAAATGGAACGCCCTGTATATTTTTACACCATGTGATGTAGAATTGAATTCTCTATCGAAAAGCTACTAGTGGTGCGTTCGCTAGATACGGTTGGTTTCGCACGACTCAGTCGTCTTAAATGGCATTGAAAGTTTTCCAAACTTGTATGATTACAAACAATGAATTCAGTTAACGTATAGAAATTACATGTTGGGTCAAGAACCCAGTCACGTAAAACATGTGTTCGCTGTTTAGTATATGATGACATTTGGAGCGCTCGGCAGCACAAAAATATGTTAATGCATGTCAACGACTATATTCAGATGATTCTCCGCTCAGTTTTAAAGAAATTTTACTTTTTCTCATTAATATTGGCGAATCACGAATTAATTAATCGGTGTTTAATCGCGATTAGTGACGCCATAAAATTCTGTTAATCAGAGGTTAACGTGCTAATCCGTGATTAGGTATCTAATTCATTCTTTGGGGTGTAGAATGTACCAAATTTTGAGGAATACTTAGATCTGAAAAGAAATGGTTGCCGGTTGCAGCAATTTAAAATTAGGCAAACTAGTAGACATAATTGAAGAAGTGCATAGATCTACGGAAATTACAATGCACTTACTAGACAATCACAAATCGAATATGTGATTGTGATAATAATAAACTTTATTGCCCAACAGATTTACAAAAAAAAATCCAATGACAAAAAAGGACAAAATATAAAAACAAAGGAAATTAAATACAGTATACAAAAATATATATATATATATCAAAAATTATACAAAATAATGTAATATAAAAAAAAGTTGTATTACTAATACTTCCTAATGCCTAACAGAAAAAAAAGCATTACGGTGGAAAAAAGAAAAAGAAAAGTACAATGATGAATGGAAAAAAAAAAGAAAAACTCTCACGCATGAAAAAAAGGATCACTGTATAAGTGATTAGCGTTTCTGGACATATGCGTTAGTGGTGCTTTTAATAACATGCTGGTACGTGTCGTAGGGGTAAAAAAAGTGTCTGCAGATCTATGACTGTAATGCGGTATGATAAAATAAACCTGAGATAGTAAACGCGGGGAATCAATATGTTGGTTTACTAATTTAATATGAAATTTCGCGCTAGCTGCATCTCTACGATGTGACAGAGAGTCAAAATCATGTCTGCAGAGTAAATTGGTATAATCTGTACCACGAGGAGGATAAATGCCATAAGATTTATACGAAAGATATTTAAGAAATCTCTTCTGGACTCGCTCAATTGATAATTGGTAGTAGTGATAATATGGGTACCAAACAATTGACGCATATTCCAGTTTCGACCGGACGAGTGAGTAGTAGACAGACTTCTAGGCGCAACTGTTATAAAAATTCTTGCAGGTTCTGAACAAAAATCATCAAAATCAACTCTTGGGACGGAAGTGCTAGAAACGTTATAATGAAATATTTGCGGGTTGGATGACCGGATAAAGGCAAGTAGTGCACATTTATTAATGTTTAAATGAATTTTGTTAGTACAACACCAATCATTAATGACTCCAATATTTCTCTGTAAACTTAAAGAATCAGAGGAAGAGCTAATAGTACTATAAATTTTTAGATCGTCAGCGTAGGCAAACGTATTACAATCCAATGAAAATAGAAGATCATTTATATAAATGTTAAAGATGAGCGGTCCTAAACTAGAGCCCCGAGGTACGCCGCTAGAAGCAATGAATGTGCGTAATACAAATCCATTGTAATGGACATAGTATGGTCGGTTATAAAGGTAGGATTGAATTAAAGTAATAACGCAAGAAGAGAAACCAATAGCAGATAGTTTATCTATTAGGATGTAATGAATGCTTTGGTAAAATCCGTGTAGATAACATCTACTTGTCGACGATTGTCAAGAGCTTCACTGATGTACTGAGTGAGTTCAACTAAATTAGTAACAGTTGACCGTCCACTAACAAAGCCATGCTGGTTAATAGAGAGGTATGGCTTGAAACAGTTATACAACCTAGTATACAGAAGTTGCTCAAAAACTTTAGCACAATTAGGAAGAATACTAATTAGTCTGTAGTTAAGAATATCTGCCTTATCGCCTTTTTTGAAAACTGGTGTTATCCTGCTAATTTTCCAATAAGATGGAAAAGTAGATGTGCGAATGGCCAAATTGAAAATAAAGCAAAGGGGTTCGCATAACACAGGAGCACAATCATGCATGAGAAAGCTTGGAATCTCATCATGTCCAGAAACCAAAGTGCTTTGAGTTTGTTTAAAGCATGCAAAACATCTTGGACTGAAAAGTATCCGATACTGAAAGAACAGCTGTTGAAATCTGAACTGGCTTTGCTGGTGTTATTGGAGAACTTGGTAGTATATCCATTTGAAAACACGTTTGCAAAGGCCTGCACAATATCAGTAGGCCGGTCAAGTCAAAAACTGTATTGTTGAACTTCATATACCCGGGAATTCTGGAGGAAGTTCGTTTAGTGTTTATAAATTTCCAAAACAATTTTGGATCACTAGCAATATCATTCTCAATTCTTTTGTGGTATTCTTTGTAGACTGTTTTGGTTTGTGTTTTGATTAAGGATCTTAAACGCGAAAACTCTCTTCCATAGGTAGGCGACCCAGTTTTCTTCCACTTAGCGCAATAGTAATTTTTAGTTTTTAGATTCCTCTTGATATCCACATTGTGAAGTAAGTAATACGTTTTATTGCTTTGTGTACATTATATTTTCGAGCGATTTCATATATAACGTAAGATATTCATTTACTTTTTGCCATCACTCCGTAAATTTGATCACGAGCTGCCACTGTCTCTAACGTTTCCGTATAACAATGCCTATCTGATATTGAAAGAAAAAGGTTAAAGGTTAGCCCTGCATTATTGCATCCAAATGGTTTCCTATGTTAATATAGTTTGGTTATCAAGGCAACCATAAATAGAACATACTAATATTGATAATCTCAGACTGTTGGAAAAGGAACAAGGAATACAATATTTTAACAAAAGTTCATGCAGGGTAACATTATGTGACAAATGTACCAGCGCAAATCAAAATAAAAAAATCTAAAAGAAAAGTAAGCTTGACAACCGTTCCAGCAATTTTTATTGTAATAGTTAATAGCTCGTAATTCCTTTCTTCCACCTCGATACATTTACGCAATGGTGCATAACAGTTCTTGTAATATTTTCTTTTATTTTTAAATAGTTTTTATACGTTGTTCAAATATCTATTAAGTCCACCTGAGTCAGCGTCGTATGTTATGTAAAGTTCGTTCGTTGACATGAACGTGTATGTAGTGGTCAACAGTCATTCGTCAACAAAACATCGTTTAATAAAATTATATTACACTCTTAACCATTTTTCGTAGTACACTAATTGATGCACTGCGAAATGCCTGCGTTTCAATATTACATTTAGACAGAGCAAAGTGTGCAGTTTAATCTCCTAAAAATTAAGGCTCAAGTAGCGAACTCTGTATATCCAAAAATATTTTGAAGCAACTTGTGGTATCTCTTACGTTATATGAAAGTTTTGACTTACCATTTACATAATACGCGCATTTCTATAATTTCAAAAAACTGGGACACATATATTCATATACATAACAAACATATTTATAAGTAAGCCTGCAGAGACGTGTACACTTTCCTTGCGATTCACGAAATTAGCAGAGACTAGACAGATTCGTGTTTTGTTGACTCTTGGGGAAACCAGGCAACACGCATCCATTCCCATGAGACGAATAAACACGAATCTGTCTAGTCGCTGCTAATTTCGTGAAGCGCAACTCGTTTTTGCAGGCTTATTTAAAAGGGATATTTCAATACAAACATATTACATTACACTTACAGTTAGAACAAATGCTGTGAATTTTGCTATAGACTTCCGCGATAATTGCTTTCTTTTAAAGAGTTTGGCTTTCCGGATTGATAATTATTTCTTCTGGGCTGTTGCATGTTGTATCGCTGCTGTGAGATGAAAAATTGTGATCGCTCGAGGTCGGGTTTTTATAAGATTGGATAGGAGGTCGGGGCGTACGAGACGGGTTGATTGGAGGACTTCCACTAAAAATGTAACACGTAGCCATCGTCTGTATTGAGGTTGCTAGAATGTTTGTGGATTTCGATAGCTTCTCGGATTTTTCTAATAATAATAGGGTTCACAGAGCAAAAGTTTGATATCGTTAAATAAAATCTGGTGGCCGGCTTCCAGGTTATGCAGGTGTCACATTTTCAGTTGAAATCTCTCCTATCTGAATCCAATTACAACCCGCCTCATACCCCCAATTTTCAACCTACTATAATCTTTTACCTAATGCAGTAGAACTATACAATAGAGTGATATAGTACCTTCGTATACTTATCTATCCGCACAAAATTGTCGTTTTTCCTTTTTAACGCAAATTTGTTTAATATACAAAAATCATTTTGTTTAAGAAACCACTAAAAAAAATATGTGAACTATTTTATAAAAAAAAAGTATGAAGTCCTTAAAAAAAAATTAATTGAATGTAAGTAATGAAACGCAACGCTGATATGGATAGACCGCTTATGCTAAATGTAGCTTTTAAATTTTAAATGTTAGTTAGCATATTGTTAAATAGGGTTATATTTTTAGAATGATTATAAACCTTACCATATTATAATGTCAGATGTATTATGCTGGATGCGTTTAAAGCGATTATACCCTCAAATTGAGCATGGTACTGCGCTGATACTAATGTGCAATTTCAATTACACTTTCGCAGATAGACATTTGTGCCGCTCTCCTGAACAACCGCCAAGCACCTGAACTAAATAAAATTCAATTTACTACAGCCTTGTCGTATGCTAGAAGTTCGTTAAATTGAGGCGTCAGAGCATATTTTTATAACTGCTGGTAAATTGGAATATTAAGAATAGTAGATTGTGCAGGATCCCACTAGATGATACACACGTAATACGTACATAAGAAACTAAGCCGCTTCTATATTTGTAAGTTTGCAGACCAATTTCGCAAAAATACTCCGTTTCGGCGAGAGATTCCTCCGTTTTGGAGTTAGAAGATTTCACCTAACTCCAACGATGGTTTTTCCGTTTTGGTGTTACTTTCTTCCCGCAGTCTTCGTACCTGTGTTAGAATTTTTTCGATGTAGTAAAAAATGTCGATATTATTGTTTTTTCGCGGGTTCTTTGCGGATTCGGTTCGAGGTCAAAATGCTTCACCCATACTGAAATATACCTATTTGGGTATTACAATTTACCAACAAATTCTGTAGTTTAGTAGTAAAATGTTTCCGCTGTAGATTCCGTTGCGTTGTAAAGTATTATTGTTCCACTGTCACTTTTCAGAACAATGTAAAAGTTCCTTATTTCTCCCAGAGCCGTCTCTCGCAAATTAGAAAAAAATCGAAGTTTGTATCAAAAATCACTAATTGTTTTTGTCATAATTAATTTGTATTAAGTAAGGGAGCCATAGAAGAGTGATATCGGCAACTGGGGCAAGAATGATGTTTTATTATACAAATAGAGGGGAATAAAGGAATTCGTTGGGTAACACCACTATATATTATGTTTGTCTGCTTAAGGTTTCTCCCCGACTTAAAAAAAAAATAGGAAATTTTGTTGTCTGTCCAGTTATACAGGAATATTATTCTAAATAGGTATTTTTCTACCATTCATGTAACATTACCCATAGGACGTGAAAGTTTACTTTTCACTGAAACGTACCTGGTGTACATATATGCGCAAGTTGATTTAACTTAGTAAGATTATCTTTTGATAGGTGAGATTCCTTGATAAGTTTACTTCGTTGGTTAAAGTGAAACGAGAAATTTCACCAAACGACTAAAGTTTATAAGCGTGGTGATATTTCTGATGACACGGGGAAATCTATTTTTGTGGAATGCGAAAAAATTCCTTATTTCCATTAGTGTAATTTTATTAATTTAGTAATGACTAATACAAACTATAATTCTACATTTTTAGTTAACCTCCCTTCCATGATTGAATGTACCTAATATTCTTAATATTCTAGCTATATTTTAGAAGCATTTCGGTTTTTATTCTTTGTCCACAAAATTTAAATAAATATGTGCGTGTGAAATTATACTTATTCTTTTCGCTTAGCAGACAAAGTATAACTTGGATACGACATATTTTAATGATACATACGTGGCTTGTATCTAATTATACGCATTAATGGTAGTCACCTTATATATTTGTTATTCTTCACAGGTCTTGCTCGGACCTTACTACGAAGACGACGCATCCACATTTACAAAACACGTAACCTTTTCAACGACGCTTCGTTATCAACCCCAAGAAGTTGGTACAATTTCTAGCCATACGTAACAAACTTCTCTAAAAATTCCCTCAAATAATGCGAGCAAAACGTTTTTACAAAAATGGATTATTTACATTTGCAAATGCAAGATAGTCAAAACTACAAGATAGCTTGCAGTCGAACACCAGTCTGATACGATCAGCTGATTATCGAGTTGCATCTGGTTATGTTATGGACTACCAATTTAATGTCATACATAATAAAATATTCACCTTTTATATTAAGTAAGCTTCTGGATTTTTCCTTAATAGACTTTTTTCTAACTAAGCCAGGTAATATTTATCACACATATTTACTTTTTCTCCATGTTCTAAGCTGAAATCATCTTGATTATCTATAAATATGTTGATTATTTTCCTAATTGTGTAAAATTAACACCTTTATATTTGTGGAAATATCGCAAAAAATACCCTTTACCATAAAATTCGGCTAATAGTACTCTTTGCAATAAGGTATTATGCACCATTTACATCGGCAAATTTAAGTACCTTTTTTACAGTGTTTATCCATAAAAGGAGTTAAAATGATTTTAACATTGCAAATGATATAATTTTATATCTATAACGCTGAATATTGTATACGTTGTGTGGTTAGTAACTAGTTAACGTTATTTTGTAGTAGTGGAGGAACCATTCAGTTGTTAATCGCAATTCCGTTATACATTTGTCAGCTCTCTGGACAGAACTGTGCGGTAAGAAGAAGAAGAAGACCTGTGACATATTCGAATTTTTCTTTAATTGTAAGAAAGCACAGAAATGGAAGAAATGAGGAATTCTTCACCGTTGGGGAAAATGTTCTAACAACAAAATTAACATCGGAAAGGACTTTTATGGTACTTACTTTTCTATACCGCTGTATGTTATTTTGAAATTGTTTTCGCTCCATACGTCATACACAAGAAACAATGCGTCACACAAATTTTAGGTGTACAAATTCGTGCAGATACTCATTCCGCAGTAGTTCTCTCTTGTCCGCTCCCGTAACTCCCCTTGCACGCTAGGGTTAGGGAGTCCTGGACAAAAATCCAACCGAACCACTTTATAGACAACTCGGGCTGTTCCTAGTGGAACACTTTCGCCTCGCAGATGGTTAACGCTGATGTGGCTGATGAGTATTCCGACACGTCATAAAACACATTATATTTACTGCTTTATATATACTTTTTTTTATTATCAACTCATTTTTTGGACATAGTTTTATCTGTGACTCGGAATTTATTTCATTTCATTTACTTCAGGGATTTGATTTGTTTTCTTTTGGACCAAACTTCGTTTTATTAACAATTTCTAATCAACTGCATTTCATTTTATCAACAAATTTAATAACCTTCACTATTTCTTTCATTCTTTTCTTTTATTAGAACTTCACTCTCAAGCTGAGGAGAGAAGAAAATATACACTTGGCGTAATTATGTTCATATGCTTAATACAAGTAAAAGCTCTTAAATTAAATCTTTACCATTTTTATACTAAGGAAATGCGGTTGACACAACATTTTTTCTTAATTTTTAAATATGTTTCTCTGCCTGTACTTGAGCAAATTTACTCAAGAGAGCACTCAGGCGGAGTTAAAATGGTATTAGATCCCTAACGCCGCATTATTATCTGTGTATTATTATATAAAATGACAACTTCGAAGGTAGCTGCCATTGGACCCAAATTGGGTGTCGTTCAGCCAATATATGCTCAGACAATTTCAGAGTCCTCTTTCTCGGTTTCTTCAGCCGCCTATATAGCGAAGGGGCGCTTCAAGTTCAAATCCGAGTGTTTAAGTATTTAAATTTTATTTCAAGAAGGAGGTAAATTTAACTTTTGATTATTCCAAAGTACACGGGAATTCAGTGCGTGACGCCTTATGTTACGTTTGTAACGTCAAAATTCAAAGTTAGTTTTCCTTCTATCAATTTGATTTTCATAAAACATTACTTACTATTCATGTTTATTTTAAGCTGCCGAAGAAACATGTAGCGGACACTCTCGAACCTAACAACCGAGAAAAATTAACTTATTTACGCTAGAAAACAATTTCCCTTGTTGTTATAATATTACAGTATATTTTCTAGGTTCAATATCAAAGAAAAACGTGTGATAGTCCATATTACAATAATCAATGATAGAAACATGCACATGCAACGGGTATACTGCATTGCTGATAAATGTACACACGCTTTTCAATTTGTGAAGATATTATCAGCTAAAAATTTTCTAACGCTCATTTAAAGCGAAGTAAATGGTTTCGTACTTATCAGTGCACGTCAACTACTCTTACCTACCTTGCCTGCAACTGTAATTCTGAAAAAGCATTTCTAGGTACATTATTGCCAAGTTCACTAGCGGAAGTGTATTATTTTGTCACGAATATCGCGGGAACTTCTAACTGGACATTTTCAAGATATTTATCGGATCCCATAAACTTGTTAGAAATGAGATACGCGTATATTTATGAGTTACAAAACATTTTTACATTCAATGCCGTAATAACATTATCTTTTAACTATTTTCTGAGGCCATTAATATGAAGTTTTAATGGCGAATTTTTGTTATACATATTCCTTAATACGCTATTGTTTTTATTTTACGGGATATGGGGTATAAATTGCCAGTTAGCCTAATTTGATGATGTAACCGCCATCGAATTGTGAACATTTCTATATTGGGGTTTTACGTAATTATCTTTCAAATAAAAGTATTTATGTCGCCATTTTACTTCTGGCTACGTCCGGAGGAAACGTCGGTTTGCTTAAATAGAACATCCTATATCTTTCGCCATTTTTCAATTAATCTGTATTTTTCGTGGCTTAATCGTTATAATTAATTCGGTAGAGTAGAATCGCTAGGTATATTATCGCCGGGGTTAGGAGATGTATGAAAATGACTGACATATTCAAACTGTTCAGATATAAACATAACCTAATCCACCTAATCTGATATCATTTATGTTCCAACATAGTTTTAACATTACCTAGAAACCATATTACCAAACTTTGTGTGCTGAAAGCTATTCGTGCATTTTCCTAGTAAATCAACATAGAAGTTTAGGATTTATAAGCTTCTCTGCTTCTGTCAAAATTAAGATGATTAATTTCAAACGTTGCGAACGGGTGCATTTAAACGTCTTTGTTATACTTTAAACACTAATTGTATCCCTTAATTATAGCTACTAATTTTGAGGTTGCGAATGTTTAAGCTAAATATTTAAAATTTTCTGGCTGAAAAAGATACCAATGAAGAAGAATATCAATACACTGAGATCAACTGAATCCACTAAACAAGCAACCAGCATAAATGGAGTATGTGAACTGAAATGCAAAGAACTTATTAATAATACATTATTTGTAGTTAGGAAAAAAACTGGAGGAATACGGACCTCCGAAGTAATTGTAGCCACCAAAGCTTCCCAAACATTCGCCAGGAAATCAACAACGAAGCTGCTCGTGTCATATTTTGCAGGTACAGATGGGTTTGCACCTACAATTATGTATGTTGAGACATTACTCGCGGAAATCTAGCATCAAATTAGTTAACAGCGGCAAATGGCAAATAAATGGTAGATCTTAGATCTATCAGATAAGTTTTAAGAGCATTCAATATACCAAGAAGTACGATTCTACGCAGACTAAAAACAAGTAATACACACACAATTGGTACAGAGGAACCCTTAACAGAGCGTGTGAAGCCCAAACCATTCTATGGTGTAAGTCTCCATACACATATGGATATAAAAACATTTAATGCCCTACCAGAATTCAGAATTTTGTTTTAATTAATTTTAAGAAAAGTTTGAGAAAGATTTTATTAAGCAATGTTTTTATGGGTTGGAGGAATTTTTTGAATATCGTTTAGCGTAGTAACATAATTACGTTTTGTTATAATTGTTAATTTTATATTGTGTATTTCTGTTATTATATTTATATTGCATATGTCAAATTTAGTCTAAGCCCCTAAGTTTAAGTTTAATGTATTTCTGATTTTTTTTCCTTGTTTTCGTCTGGTTCTATATGTAATACTCTTTTATATCTAAGCTGAAACTGTTTGCACATATGTAGAATATCTGGGTTACTAATACAGAAAAAAAATGTGCAAGTTAAAGAAAATTCTACAGGTCTACCTTTGCAGCATTAGATGTAGAGCTTGCCTTCCTGTGGTATTTAACCCCGAGAGGTTGGGAGCATACAGAGCTGCTTCGTTACATGTCGACACCTCCCGGCCTTCTATGCTGTAGTACATATCGCAGTGCGAAGTTGATAAGTGTCCGAATTGAACGGAAAGCATTAAAAATATTGAAAATGCGTAGAAATGCATCAACTCATCTGTTTGCTAACATGGTAAACACGTATATGTTGTTGTAGACTTCCGCGGTCGTTGTTGCGTCGCTGCTGTACGAATTCTTTTCTTCATACAGCAGCAACGCAACATGCAGCAGCCCAGAAGACACTCCATACAATTGAGAGCGAAACGTCGGCATTCTCATACAATTACGACGCGGTTTCAAGCCGAAAACCCAAATTCTTTAAAAGGGTAAACACGTATTTATGGCAATTTCCAGACTTAATATGTAATGGTAAAAAATCAGGTGTTTAGTTTGCGTTAAAAGTTGTAAACAATATATGTGTAGGAACCATGCAAATAGCGCAACACACAACAATGTTTCGTCATTTTTGTAAGAAATACGATCCAACGTGGGAACTACCAAGTCCGCAGACGCTACATAGGTACTGGCCGTCAGTGCACGAGAAGATTGAGAATTATGTGGAAACCGCAGTAAAAAATGAACGGTTGTGGCTAATTATAAATGAAACTACAGACATTAAAAAAATCCATAGTATCGATTGCAGCACGAACAATAACCTTGAAAGGACCGTCGCACCCTTATTTGCTAGCCTGTAAAAGACAGCAAAAATGTACTGCCGAAGCTGTTCATAATGTATTCGTTAGAACACTAGATAACTTTGAAATTTCACTAAAGCAAGTGTTAATGATGGTTACCGATGTTGCCGCGGTTATACTTCGCAGAGGTCAATTATTCAAAGCTGTTCAACCGAATTTGCCGCACATAACATGTCTGCTTCATGCTTTACACCTTGTAGCAGACACGATACGAAAATGTTATCCCGATGTGGATTAACTAATAACACAGACGAAAGCGGTTTTTCTTAAATCACCGAAACATTCGGCTATTTCGTTAACAGTGTCTTGACATACCGGAAGCGCCGCAGCCAATCCTTACACGATGAAGTACATGGTTAGAAGCAGCATTCTATTATTTTCAACATTTTGAAAAGATCAAATTAGTGATTTTACAACGCCAAAGAAGCAGCTGCCATAAAGCTAAGTCAAATGCAATTCCAAAATCCTGAAGTTGCAGCAGATTTAAAAACTATACTGATGTAGAACGATCTTCTTCTGCGTATAAGCAGATATATACGCCGCAACGGCGGGTCTCAAAGAGACCACTGCAGAAATGTACGCTGTGATACAGGTGTTGAAGCCCTCATTTCCGGATTTCTTTTCAGCCATCTAAGCGTATTCGGTAAGTTCTTTACTATATTATATTTGCGTTTTCATATATTCTCTTATTGTTTTTTGTTCTAAATAACGTGCACGTTTATTTCGGTTAACCCAGCGCAGTGACGCAACTGCTAGGCAATCGACTTGTTATGCTCTAATATAGATGAAGTTTAAGATTTAGTTTTCTTGTTCAATTTGTAATAGGAGATATAATTCAGTAAATGCAAAATACTTTTGGTTGTATTGTGTTAAAATTTTGACAGTCGCAGACTCCGTTTTAAGACCTAACCTGGAAACGGATGGAGTGTTGCAGGTTACTCTTCTATTATCAATTAGGGGCCAACACTGTCCATGTTTCAAGGTGGTATGGTCTAAAAATATATACAGGGTGTTAAACATCTTGTGCGATATTCACCCAAATGCTACCTCTTCGAATTATTAAGTACGTTTGTAATATTCAATGTACAGGACATTTAGTACGGATAGATGCTCATAATTTTAAGGCAGAAACTATTATGTAATCAAATGTTAAATAGCAAATAATGCCTTTTGATATTACGCGAATATTTTATAATAAACTTACCAAACCAAAACCAAAACAAATTTGATGTTATATTTCTTTTCAGTACGTCTTAAGATATCACAATTCTAATATGTATTAAAGGCAATTAAGTTCCAAGTTTCTTATGATTGGTTTAAAAATTATGAGATAAAAATGGAACCATTATTCAATTGTTTAAGTCACTTATAATATAATAAAAAATCCTACATAATGCAAAATACAAAGCTATTATTATTTTCCGCCTCTAAAAAGCGATTTACACTTGTAGATATTTTTCACAATAAAGCAAGCTTAATTCAAAAAGATGCTCAAATATCCTTTCTTTCTGCTCTCTGCATATTCTCGACCTCCTTTCTATGAACTGGCTTACATTTTGACTCGTGTTGTTCTCGTTTAATAGAAGAAAGGTATTTCTTATTATTTGCTGCATGTTTTCTATCGTTTTAGGTATGTTTAAGTGTCTCGAACTATGTTAGGGAAGAATTACAAGGGGTGAGATCCGGTGACCACGGTGGCCAGCTTATTGGACCATCTCTCCTAATCCATCAATTGATAAATGCCCTATTAGATGCGTTTTTGCAGCAGTGTCGTAATGGGCGCCATCATGTTGCTACCATAACCAAACGAACGAAACGATCCGCCATCTGTGGACGGGTTTCGCTGTTTACGGCTCATCGGCACAACTTTGTGAGCGCTGATCGTAAAAAGGCTTATATATTTGAAATGTCAGTTAACAAGTATGGGTGAGAATATCTACATCTAAATACACGACTCATACGATCGACTACCAGCGCTCGCAAAGTTGTGCCGATGAGGCGTAAATTGTGAAACGCGTCCACAGATTGGTGTTGGTAGTTTCATACTAATTATTCAACTAGTTAATTTCCATTGGTGAATTCCATCTAGCCGAAGCCTGCTACCCACGCAGAAGTTTGAGTATTCACTTGTATCCTATTCTGTAGAGGTCGATATATCTAGGTCTAGATATTCTCATCAATACTTGCGAACTTATTATTTCAGAATTAGAAAATGTAGTTTAATCTGTGAAAAACACGTAATCTAGAAAATGTCGATGTTGTTGTAATTATAGAAGCAGCCATCCACAATACGAAAGTCTTTATGTTTATAATTCTTTTATAGTAGTAACTTTAATTCCTTGTTGGTTCGAAGTTGCCCTTGTAGATACGTGCGGATTTTCCACAACGGATTGAATGACCACTTCATTACCTTCTGAAACAATAGTTTTCGTCTTTTCGTGTTTGACGTAATTCACCAAACCCGTCCTAAGAAACCTTACCAATAAATTTTCAAAGCTATTCCTATGCAGTGTTCTACTCAACTGCATACACTCTTGATGCTAAGAGTGGATTTATGCTGCAAGCGCCAAGAAGCTCCTCTTTTGATAAATCCATTTTTAAATAATGAAAGATAGCTCTATGTGGAAATTTTAGATAGAGATTTGACGTTTCGTCAGACAGCAGATTTTGTGGCCATCTACTAAGTATATTGGATGGTCCGTATATTAACTATTACAAAAGTATTTCCCATAAAATTGTAGTGTTCCGAAAACACGTATAACGCAACTGCAGCATTTCGAAAGTCATTTAACAGGGAAATTGCTAGTAATATAAAAAATAGCATTTGAACTTTGATGAATGTTGTACGATATATTTAACACCCTGTATATATTTTTACATTATACCACCTTCAAACATAGACAGCGTTAGCCCCCTAAAGTGTCACTAAAAAAGTAACTGACGGCACTCCATCCGTTTCCAGGCTGTCTATAACAATTTTAACAAAACTTACAACAATACAGCCCAAAATAATTATCGAAAATACATATAACTAAACATCATTGCAAAGATAATTTAAGTGGCTATCAAAATAATTAATAAAAAATATAGCAACCCGTTTAAAATAAAAAAGTTGAAGGCAGTTGCGGAAATTTGGAACACCCTGTATATTTGAAAATAATTTTACAATATTCGCTGTAGTATGTTATATGCGTGCCGGAATTCTCATTTTTTCATCTTTGATAGTTCTCAGGCTAAATTTAAGGCTGCATTTTATTTTCTCAGTACGACAACCGATACCTCTTTTAGCTTAAGAAATAACCTGACTGGTACCCGCTAAGGGTACCAATCAGTTTATTTCTAGGGGGGGTTAATATGTGTGGGGATCAATTGATAGAGATGGAATGCTATACAATAGAAGAATTTTCCAATAGAAATTAATTCACTGCTTTTGTTATATTTATATTCATTTATGTATTTTATATTTTGTTGATCTATTATTTTATTTATATTTTTAATGTTATTTGTGTGTCATATTGTAATATCTGTAATCCATAATTTCTGCATTACGCCAATTAGTCAATGACTTCTCAGAGATATTTCTAAACTGATAAAATATTTTCTCAAGTTCTTCCTTGTCTTCCTTGCGATGGTTTATATACGAATTTAAGATATCTATTTTAATGTTACAATTTACAACATCGAACGCAATTTAGAGCATAGCTGTCACTAACGTCACGTACAGTGCGTTCCGCCAATCAACACCAAACTTTCTTTCTCAGTGTCTCCAACTTCTTTTATTACCTATTATTTGGGTAGTGTGGGTGATTAATGTAACATCAGTCAACGACAGTCTTGGTGGAACAGGTAAATAACTTGCCTTCTGTCCATTTTCTTTGTACGTTAAATTTTCAATTTGAATGAAATATTTTGCAACAATTACAACAATTTACGACATTAAATTCAGTCGAAATAATAACGTAGGGTTTCACGGCCAGAATCGGTTAAAACTAAACGTGTTCCGTGTTTGGACCGTGTCATGGTGAATCGAAGACATACAGATAGCACGTTGAATGACCGTGCTAACCGTTGCCTACCACCTTTCCCTCTCCTGAAGAAGCCCCATATAATTGTGGGCAAATCGTCGAGTTTTCGATTAACCTTGACACGGTCCAAACCCGGAGCACGTTTAGTTTTAAATAAATTCGGTCGTATTTCAGTCGTAATATATTAAATTATATTACTAGTTAAGAAGTTGCTATGTCCGTTGGTAAAATTTAATAGTGTGTAATTGTTTGAAATATCAGAAATCATAGAGTATCATAGAGTCAGTCTTTTAGTTGGCACTCGCATATACATAAGATAAAAGTAATTAGATCGTAATTTAATATCAAATTACATATTACATATTATTCGAAAGCTGATTGGATAATCGCCATCGCGAGAAAAAGGGAGTGAAGGAGAGTCTCTGGGGAAGATACCCAAAATCTAATAAATATGTATGCTTGGTTGGAGTAAAAGTTTTATATGCAATGCAGTATTTTATTTGAAACATCTAATAATGCTCTGTGAAGTGTTCTTTCTAGGAGGACTATACAACAGGCAAGTACATATATTCATTTTTAGTTCTGCAGATTACATATTATATATTACTTCTCTTATCAAAAATTTTGTTTACATTGCTTTTGAGTGATGTAACTACTCAAATCTATGGATTATTAAGTTATATCTGCCAAATTGCATAACGTATCTCACAGATACATTGCGTCCTGTTGCATTCCAATTGTATTACATATGACGGAAAATTAGCAAAGAATGAAACGCTGCACAGCGCACATACGAACATCGTATGTGTACATGTATATGTATGGGTATATGCAGTAGTATGTTCAGTAGACGCGGCTGGGTTCCCTGAATGACCCCTTTGCCTTAAATGGAGCCGAAAATTTTCCTAACTTGCACAACTACAAACAATGAATTTAAATGACATATATAGACAATGCATCTTGGGTCAAGAGCGCAGTATAGCAAGGCAAGTGTTAGTTGTTTGGTATATATCTCTCATATTCTGGTTTCGGCTTCATTTCACCGGGTTATCGATGATTCTCTTTAAGTTTTGGTGTTTAAGTAGTGTTACGTGCCTTTTGTCACCTGAAGTTGTTTTAATTTTAATGCAAC